>VYZV01025248.1:47505-63930 GCA_013401275.1 Pandion haliaetus
AGAGGCGCTACCACCGTCACTCCCCTCCTAGAGGCGGGTCCGACATTTTGGCGCATCCGACATTTTGGGGCAGCGAATTTTCCAGCAGCTTCTTAAAGGGGCCGCCTCTGCAGCCCCCCTCCCCTGCCACCAAGGAATACCACGCCACACAAACCCATAACATTCCTCTACATGTTTTGAGATTTATGAAACACATTGTCATTCTAGGATGATAAAAGCTAGAATCAAAGATACTACCTTAGCATACTTTATTAGAGCAAATAAGTAAATCTCCAATGGGTGAAATTTTGGTTCCCTTAGCAATGGCATGTTTCCCTTGGAGAGTTCTGTAAATAATATAAACAGGAAAATAATTTCTGCAGTGTTTGTATAAAGATCATAACATTTAAATAATTCTATCTGGGGGAGGGCAACAGCAACGGGGCTGTTGGCATCCTGGCGAACCAGAAAGCGTATGACACAGAGTAGAATAAGAAACTACAATATGCTAAATCCCATGAGATTCTTTTCAGCCATACAAGTTTAACTTCCATGTGTGAATCTACAGTTTTGAGGATGTGCCCAGGTGATATGGTCAAAAGTGATAATGTTGAAGAACAGAAAAGTAAAGGATGTTGTTTAAAGTCATATGTACTATTCTTGGTCTAGATAGATTACACTTTTCAGTAAATCTTCCCATACGTTCATTTGGATATTTTTTAGAAGCATTGAAACTAATTGAAAGATTGATAATATCCATTATCACAATTACAACTTAAATCTAAAAGTAGACACCCAAAAAGATAATTGAATCTATTCTTAATGTGTAGACTAATGGTATGAAAATGAAGAAATATGGTATGAAAGTGACAAAACACTATTCTATTAAAAGAAAAATGATTTAAGTAAAATGGGAATATAGTTGTTATTTCAGAATGAATTTCCAGGGAACAGTGTAAGTTTTAAATCTGGTTTACTCATGCCAGTAATCCCTAGAAATGAACAAGACTGGCTTGAACACCTGAACTATTACTATTTGAGAGTTATCTTGCCTCAAGGCCAAGTGATTTTCTACTGCTCTCCAATCAGCTAGATGGAAAATTGTGAGACTCTAGCTTCAGGGCAAATGAATGGCTCTTCAGCATGCTCTTGTGCTTTTCTCACATTTACTGTCACTTCAACAGTATCAACTTAAATGATCTCCTTACGTTATTAATTGGAAAGAGAAGCACATTTTTATTTTACTTTACAAGTTCAACTGCACTGAAAGATGATCTTCTGTACTCTGTACGTGTTCTTTTTTGATTGCATGATTATCTGATCATAATTTTACTAGCCTCTGATTTATTTAGCCAATAAGAACATAAGGAAAATTTTAAAGCAACTTTCTGTCACAAAGTTTGCAGCAGCAGATCAAAACATCAAACGAAATTAACAGTTCTATCCTCATTGGTGCTAATGGAAAACATCAGGTCCTCTTCATGGTTTCATGTTACCGTGGGGAAAATTGCTGCCTCTGGTTAGCAGGATATTTGGCTCAGCCACAGTATTTTTCCCTCATGATACCAGATGTAGAAAGAAAAAAGTCTTAATTTCAATCATTTTAATTTGGATTCTCAGGAGTCAAAAATTAAACTCTGTCATTCTAAAATATACAAAAGCATCACTCCAGACGTAAGCAACAAACATCACCTTTGTGCATTTTCTGCTTATTATTTTAACATTTTGTAAGCTGACCTATTTTACCTAAAATAGTCCAAAGGCCATTCTCCTGGGAAGTCTGCCAGAAAGTTGTTTTTTGTGCAGAAGTTTATTGAAATAAATTTTATTTTAGATACAATAAAATAGCTTGCAAAACCACATTCAAACCTTTCTATCATCTTTTCACCTACCTAAGTAACACAGTATTGTTCCTTTATCCAAGAGATAGCATTATAGCGTGAAAGAAAACTGCTGACAATCTTTTTCCCAAAATTTCTCTAAATTTTTCTATTTAAATAACACAGGTTTCTTTATTCCTTATTGAATAAATTAAAGAGCTTGCAGCAGCACAATTCCTACAGATTCTTTGGATAGGACACCAAAACAGTAGTCAGAAACATGAACATTTAAATGTCACGACCTTATAGAGGGGTTCCTCAAAGTCACCTTTGGAAAGAAATCAGTAGGATAAGGTCCTGACAACTGTTCATTATTTGCCTAGTTTGCACCGGTTCATAGAGTTCTTTACTAACAGAATTTGGGAAATGCCCACTAAAAAAATTTCTTCTCAAACTCTCATACAAGAAACAATCTTAAAAATGAACTTAAGACAAAGAATGTAACTCAAAGGCCAAGTTTCATTATAAGTGCTATACGCCTCCTAAGGAAAACAGATCATAAACCCATCAACTTTACAGATGCTCTTCCAAGAGTATGTGCAGACTATGAAAGAAAAAAAAAAAAAAGGGGCCTAAAAAGCATCACAAACTGAAGCCTAAATAAAGTTGATTCAGATATATCTCCTGATCACATAGGGAACAAAGGAGAGCCAAAGTCTTCCTGCACATATCCAGACAAAAATTCCATAAAAGAATGAATCTGGTACTGCAACATATCTCACAGAAACAGCTACTGGAAATGGTATTTCAATTTCTCTGACATAAAGATACACTGGGGTTAGGGATCAGCACGGCTGAGCTGCACTGCTCTGCTTATCCTGCAGAGATGTGATATGATTAGGGAGTCATATAAATCGGTTCAAGTTGAAATGACTAAAAGCATCAGTTAATAACACAGTCAATGCAGACTAGCTTCGTGAAGCTAACTAGGGGTAGATAACTTAAGAGAGAACATCCTGCAGAAAAGACATTAACATACTACTTTAAAAAAAAAAAAAATCTTACAAAAAACCCCGAGAACCTCTTCTCGATACCTCCTGTCCCCCTTAAACAGTTAATTCAGCACAGGCACTCAGTCAATCCAAACTTCTTCAGTATTTCATTTTAAAAGTGAACTCTAGAAGGTGTTTGCTTATGTAGTTTCAGTGATGAATAGCATTTACTAGCTGCAATTAAATTCTGAACTTTCCTAACAAAGCCTGAACTGAGGTTTTTGAGTAGGAGAAGCATGCTTAATGAATGCCAGCATGATCAAAGCCTATAGTCAGGACAGCTAGAAATAAGCTTGTCTGGATCCAGCCTTAAGCTAGGGCTACAAATTGTTGGCAACATAAAAACTGAAGAATGCCTATTGGCAGAGAGGGGCATCTAAGTCAGATGCAGTCAAAAACCACCTTGATTCATCTGTTTCTGAGGCAGCAAAACAAGAGTCTGCTGTGGTCCAGCAGACTTAAACACACTGACAGGGCTGTATGCAAATGCATTTACCTTTCCTTCCAGTAGGTTTTATTATTTCAGGCAAGGAAGCTCAGGGCTAGGTAGAGCGAGCCGTCCATATGTACCTCTACCCAACAGTGAGGACAAATCCTTGATTCCTTTATGGAAATAGTACCAACTTTTTTTCCCCTATCAAATGGGATAATACTGCTTTCCTTTCTCCTAGGTCTTATCTGCGTTATATTTAGCTCATGAGGACTTTGGAGCACTGGTGATTTCTCATAGAATGTGTACGGGCCTTTCCTATTATAGCAAGTGTCTGATTTTGTTTGGGCTCTCTGGGCATTGACAGAGTGAAAAAAAAATGACTAGATATAGGCAGACCGGATACTGCTCCCCCTTAAGTGACTTGGGACAGATCTGATTTGGGCCTAAAATAGAGTTTGTTTATATCAACTGTCGATCTGAGCCTTCTCTTCCCCCCCATTTCTCAAAACAAAGCCAAAATTAACCTAATTGAAGGACTCCTTGACAATTCTTCATCTTCACAGTTGTCAATGCTTCTTCATATTCCCGCTGAAATCAGGCCTTGAAGCACCAAAATATCACAGGAAAGGCATTTCACACACTAATGACTGGGAGCAGGAAATAATGGAAAACTCATGAGAAAACACATCTGGCAAGTGTACAGGCTCAAATCATTGAGATGATGTACTTCAGAAGAGTAAAAAAAATTGCTTATGATTCCCAATCTGAACCTGAACTATGGAACTCATTTATAAATAGTCCATGAAGGCAGTCAAAGAGGAAGGGAACAGTGAGATACACTGACTGGAAATCAGTTACAACATTTTGGGGGGTGAGAAAGAGGGAAGTGCAGAGGAAATGTTCCCACATTTTTGCACCTCCTAAATTATTTAAATTCATTATCCATATTTGTTTAATTATTTTTGCTTGATGCACTAATGGAATGTTCAATTTTACTTTAAAACTTGCTAACTCAGAGAAAAAATGTATCATTGTATTTTCAACTCTCACTAGAGGGAGCTCCGAGTTTATTTATAATTAGGAAAGCAAGCATGTATGGGCTCTCATCATTTGTTTTGGTACAGTTTTACCAGCTTAAATGAATATTTTCCTCTTTATCCAATTACTTTAGTAAGCAAATCAAGTGAAAAAAAACCCCCAAAAACCCAACAAACCAACCCACAGATTCACTCCAGTATTCATGCGATGCCGTGAAAGATTACAAGAATCTTGCTACCTCTCTGGATAATTTATTCTTTTTATTTCCTCCCTAATTAATTCACAGACAAGGCCTCTCATTTCATTTTTACACTGCCTCAGCCAGAAGACATGACATTTTATAGCCACGATAACACAGAACGTTGCTCTGGTAGAGTATCCCAGATTTGCCAGAGAAATCTCATAGGTACTCACAGAAATACGGTATGTTGTGGGATTATGTATTTAATCATTCCCGATGGATTTTTTTTTTCTACCGTATCTCCTACTAAGTTTAAATATTCACAAAAAGCTAAGTAATCAAATAATCTGAATTCCAATGAATTCATATTTCAACTATTACACAGATTTTCTAGCATCATCTGCGAAACGTAATAGGAAGTTGTGTAAGACCGGTACTTGTTCCCCAGTCCTACCAAACACATCTTTGTCATGATTTTTACACAACGCTTTTTTCTGTTACACCGTGGCTAACAAGTATTACAGTAGGCATGCTTTAGGGGAAAAGAGGGACCAATGTAGCTTTAAGCTCATCCTTGATGTGTTCAGAGCCGCTCCAGGGCTTCCTTGGGGACAGATATTCAGACACCCTAAAATTCCCTAAACTAAGGAAGCTGCTGCTTCTTTCCAAATGCCATCTTTGTCAGAGATACGTCTTCAATTTGCAGAGTGACAACAAAGGAAAAAAAAAAGTCATTTAGTGGTACACTGACTCTATAGCTAAGCTGCTTTAGCATGGTTTGTCCCTTCATCCCTGTGTATGGTCCTGAGCTCCCAAGCAGTGCTCTGGCAGAGCAGCTCTGTTCTAGCCAGGAAACATTGCTGGAGCCGTGCAACGCTGTCTTAGAGAAAATTTCCATCTGCAGGCTCACTGCAGCAGCAGTTTGCAATAAGAGCAGACAGCTAATTAAAGAGAACACAAGACAGAGCTGCCTGAACAGCAGCTCCTGGACTGAGGATCGTCTTTCCAGAACACATAGCAAAAAAACCTGCACCTTGTCTTCTTCAGGTTATAGTGCAAGACTTGCCTGAGTTCCCGAGCGGTCTGCACTTCTGACAGGTAAGAGGGGATTCCTGCAGAACATTTGGGCAGAGGATCCTAGGGGTGAAAGGCTGGAGCACCTCTGAACAAATCCCAAGGATTAAAATAAAAAATAATAATAAAAAAAAAGAAAATTGCTGCTTCTTATATCACTCAGAGCAGGTACAACAGGAGTCTATGTGGAAAGATTCAGAGGTAAGGAAGTAATGTAATTCTAGCTATGGAAATTGATATATTTTTTATAAACCACACTAATCTGAATGAAGTTTGATGTTTAGGCTTCAAAATTTTGTATTAAGTATTGACGATGAACACATTTGTAGAAGAATTGTCCATCAGTCAATAGAAAACTGCCCATCACTATCCATCTTCATCCTCATTTCTGGAAAAAGCAGATTTTCACTGTATCCTCTGAGAAACAGAGCCCAAAAGAAATGATTATATGGCCTAATAGCTTTTGAATGTACAAAGATCATTTCACTTACCATCTAATCAGAGCTCGTGCTCCCCATCATGTGATACTGAATTAAACGAAATTTCTAAGTCTTGTAATCTATTAGGAGAGCCTTGTTGGCATAGACTGAATACCTTTCTGAAATACAGACCCTTGTGCGGGTTACTTATCTTCAAAAGAAATTTAAGTGTGTCATTTTCAGGAGGTGAACCCATGCAGCCGTGTATGTGACAACAAAAGTTTGTGATTATGGCTTTCATACTTTCATATCTATGCTGTTATTTTTTTTCATTATGCATATACACAAGAAAGACTGAAGCCAGAAAACAAAACATACACACAAGATACAGACGCTAACCAGGAAAGAGCCCTCGCTGAATGGGAGCATTTCCCCTCCCAGGAAATGGTGAAGCACAGTGGCAGTTTCCCAGTGATACCATCTAAGCACCATTCTTTGAAGACTCAGAAACAAGGCATTTTAACTATTAAAAGATTTTTTTTTTTTTTTTTTTAAAGCATCTCAATCTCTTATTTGCATGTATTAACACATAGCTACAGGATTGTGACCGGACTGCAAAATCCACACCCTAGAATACTTCAGGAAAAAAACCAGATCAAACTGATTGTGATATAAGGTTAAGATGACCAGTTTTCCTTTGACCTCACATAGAAATTTCATCACAGACAGTAATATACTGTCTCACAGAACTAGTTTTTAACATCTCAAACTGAATATCTTTAAGTGTATCATACAAAACCATTCTCCTATTGACTAACTAAATCCACCTTAAAAAAATTCTAGTTCTTCTTTCCCCTGTAGCACAAAGGTTTTAAGTCCTTCAGCACTTGTAAACTAAGGATTGGAGAACATCAAAATGACCCATCAGCTGCATTTGTTATAATTGTCTTCCTTTTTCTATGCATGAGCTCTGCTAACTTTCAATTTTTCAGTGCCGTACTCTAGCAGACCTGTAGATTAAGCTAAAAATTGAACTTCGACCTGTGTCTCAGCTTGGGTTTTGCTTCTGGTAAGACCTACAGTTATTTTTATGTCCTCTAGCAACAGTACCATCTGACCACCTAAAAGTGGAGCAAATTAACAGGAAACTCCACGGCCCTCTGGCACACTAAAGATAAAAATATAGGAAAAAAGTGAAAGCCATA
Source organism: Pandion haliaetus (assembly GCA_013401275.1). Taxonomy (NCBI): domain Eukaryota; kingdom Metazoa; phylum Chordata; class Aves; order Accipitriformes; family Pandionidae; genus Pandion; species Pandion haliaetus. The sequence goes on from VYZV01025248.1 coordinate 54,707, forward strand.
AATGCTAAATTTCCCCACAGCTCATTTTCTCATCATTTCCTTCCCTTCTGTTTCTCAGCAGTAGGCTCTGACAGCATGATCCTACTTCACCACATAGCTCCAACAGTTCCCCTTATATTCGTCATATCAACTTAAAGACTGAAAAGAGAATCTTGCAACACACTAGTGCTAAAGGCTTGCAGTCCTTCTAGGAAATTCTGAAACTGATATGTAAAGAAAAATAATTTCAAATATGGCAGACACATAGATAAATATATGGACAGAACAACGCAAATTCAGCTCTAGAGTGGTCCTTGACCACACTTCAGATTAAAAAGATGAAAAGTGCACCAGTTCCTGAGTTATTTTCTCATCCTGAACGAATAAAAGTGTTGAAATGAAGTACCACAAGAAGCAGCAGATACTCCACTACTTATGACCCCTTGATGCATTTTAAGAATATACCTGTGTTAGTCTTTTTGATTATTTTTACAGTCTGTGCAGTTTGCTTTCATTTAAAGTCTCACAAAATTTAGACTTGCACATCCTTATTATACAGACTGCATTTCTCACAGTGCATCTTAGATCCTTAAATACTTTTCAGGTAGCTGATAAAAATTAGTATTAGTACTGCATTTGACACATACCTTCAATAAAAAAAAAAACAAACCACAAAAAACTTTATTGAAGAACTTCATTGTACTTGGAAAATCAAGTACCTGAACACTTGGGAGTGGCAACTTTAGAGCTACTTGCAGAATCTGATTTAGCATCTTCTGCATCTGTTATGATGCAATCTGCCATTACATAGCATGTGCTTTTTCACTCACGTAGGGCAAAACCGTTGCCTTCTATGCAATTAAGGTTCATCTCACAGAGAAGAATTTTTTTTTTCATCATCAACTTTAGAAGCACAATTTCTTAAGTTTTGGACATTTTTATTTTGCAAAATTATTTTAACATAAGCATTTAAATTTATATATTTAATTAGATCGTATAAAAACACACTGACTGTCTGCCTTGGTCATCGCAGTGCCATAGCCACTTGTTTCACAACAAGTTTGTCTTCACTACACACCTATACATTTAGTATAAGCGAGATGCATATTTTCGTCCTCAACAAATCATAATAGAAATTCTTCAGAGTAAAATGTTTTATCATGGGATAATTACTAGGAATGTATCATGAAAATATTTTGACCCTGCCATTTCAAAGTAGACCAGATGCAGCCTTTCCAGCACTGTCTGGAAACAAGTTTAACACATCTAAATCTATATTTACATTAAAAAGATTTTTTTAACCAATATATTTTTATTTCTGCATTACATTTTTATTATACAGGTTTGACATTAAGCTGCACTCATAGCATTTTAGAGGTAATGGCACTAAATATAAAAAATAACAGCTATTCTGATTTTAACAGAAGCTCAACAGTACCCAATGAGGCACTAGCTTTGTTGCTGCCATGAAAAACAGTTGCATTAATAATCAACCTAAATTCAGACTAGATTGTAATTTCTAGATATAAAATATGCCCAAGTACCACAAAACTAGAGTGATCAGAATGAGAGTCTAGTTAAGATCAAACTTTTCAGCATGAAAAAAAGCCAATATTTGAGCACTCAGAGAAGAACACCTTTAAACTCCCCTTCACAAATCTGAAACTATATCTGTAGTAATATGTTAGCTATTTTCATATGAAAATGAAGAAACTATACTGGAGACTGTTCCTTCTGTTTTCCTTTCCAAGCAATGAAAAAATACAAGATCGCTGTATGAGTTGTCTTCATTGTTGGTAAAGCTCTGATCTCTAATATGATTATTTTTTTTTAATATTGGTTTATAGGTCAAACAAAATTTATTCAGTCTGTAGAAAAGACTGAAACTTTATCCCAATACAGTGAACTGCAGTGATATTAACTACTTAAATTCTCAGATAATTAGTAAAATGAATGCAGAGTGAAATTTATTCATAAAGATGAGTTCTCCTCTCATTTATTCAACAAACACAAAATGAAGTTTAACATGGTAACAATATCTTAAGACAGCATCGACAATGTGAAAAATGAAGGTCTGTGAACACATTTAATGTTACAACCACTGTCAGCTGATGCAGCAAAAACCAGATGTGCAGGCTGGTGCTTTAACAAATAAGGATGCTTTCAGTTCATCTAAAGGTCAATTATGGCATTTGTGGGGCTAAAAAGGAATGCAAAAATATGATTTACAGTAAACACAGAGAAGTTGCTTCATTCTAACAGTGAAAACTCATGTAGTAGAAGATTAAACTGATAGATGTGCTTGAAATTACATTTTATTTTCTCATAAAGAATTTTTTATAATCTTTATTTGAATGATAAGGCAGGGACTAATGCTACAGTGACTCTGGGAGATGGGCGGTCTGAGGTCCTGTCCTGGTTCTGCAAGGAGCATGCTGTGCAACAAAGCAAATTGTTTAACCTCTTCCAGTCCCATTATTAGTGAACATGAATCATGACTCATGAGAAACGGAACAGATATATAACAAACATTTATGCAAAGTGTCTTAAGTATTGAAATAGCCAGACTAAATCGGTTGATTACCAATTGATTATTTTGAATACCAATCAAGATTTGCCATATCTGGTTAAAGATCTGTGCTTAGTGTTTACATTGGTTTAATATGAACACACACCTTATGATAAAAGTCTAGCCTGATAAGAACTATGCACTACTGTTTAAGTGGGTAGCCTCTTTTTACTTCATATCATGTGTAAAAGACAGAAAACAAAGAGAAATGGTGTAGGAGGACTTTCTGTTGTTCTGTAAGACAAGTATACACATCAGAAGATTAGGTAAGCAACAAAAGTCAGAAAGCTCACTTGGGCCAATCCCACTTAGCTTCTCCAAAGGAAGATTTTTCCCATGGGAAATTCAGATGCTCAGTCCTTCAGATTGCAAATGTCAGCTGAAATTAACTTAAGGCTCCAGAGATGCCTCCCCCTCATTTCTACAGTCAAACCCAGAACAGGGGGATTTATTAGAGTTGTACTCTCATGATTTTAAGTTGCATTGTACAAGCTCATTTCTTCTAAAAAGACTAATATCAAAAGAAAGCATAAAAAGCTGGTATAAAACCTCTGAAATATGACCAATCAATTTTTATATGCATTATTAATTACATCAATAGGCCTTTGAAAAAGAACCCTTCCTTATATATGGAAGATGTCTGGGGGATTGTCTTGACTCGCAGTTGCTGGTGTCTGTCTCCTGTATGACACATGAATTTAGGATGCAGAGGTGTTGACTCTAGCTGAAGCTTATTTAAATTCATGTCATTTTTGACATGGGCTTCAAGAAAGCTTTGGGGAAGACCTTTAAGTCCAGTCATCTGTCATACTGGTAAGCAAAAAACCCATGCTCTATTATTCTGAATCTATGCTTTCCTTTGTCCTGCTACTGAAAAGAAAACCCAGAAACTGTTGGTGGGACTGCTCGGGATCACCCCCGAAGAACGCTGTCCTAGTGAAGGTGTAGAGAAGGGCATGCAGCTTAACACGTACAAGCTCCCCCTCTTTTCAGGCATGTTTGCTCACTAACTGTGAATTCCCCGAGATGCAAGCGTAGAGCTCCATTGCACCATTTTTCTCACAGATACCGCATAGTAAGGAACAGTTGACCGATCTTCCCTGTCCTCTGCAGCAGAGCAATGTGGCATCCTGGCTATGCTGCAGCTGAACAGCAAAACTCCCATAAGCATAGCTGACCTCACTGTGAGGGAGTGTCTTTGCTAACATTTTACCTGAACCTGCCATAAGTATGGCTTTAGATAAAAAGTATTCCTTGTTTAAGCATAGTACGTCTCCAAACAAAGCACCCAGGACACCTTAATAAATGCTGTCATCATCTGTCCTGCATTGTATGTAGAAGATAATGGCATGGACCCCCATTTTGTCTAGATCAACATATGGGGAACCCGTCACACAGAAGCAATGGGGCAACCAAATGTCTTCCAAAGACCACTGGTGACACTGAAGGCTTTCAGGCAGGCAGGAAGGTACTGAGGAACATGAGACTTAGAGAAACAGCCATTGCCAGGCTGACCTAACATAGCATCAATCCTCACCTGGTTAGCCAGGGCATACTGGATCCTGAAAATGCCTGTCTAGCCTAATACCACATTTCTGAGGGATAACAGTATAGCGTTAACAGAAAAAGAGTACGAGGAAAAAGTTGGATGGAGACTGATTATTCTGTTAGCAAGGCCTACCGACTTCCTGAGGTGCGTGGCCTGGAGACCTCCAGTATCAGAGCAAGGTTTTCTGTTGCCCCTGACACATCCTCCGTGTTTCTTTAACCCTATTTCAAATCTTGAACTCTACAACACATAGTAGCAAGGCAAAGCGTGTCCTTCTGTGTTTCATTTTGCCTTACTTCTGCTCATCTGATCCTGTCATGGAGTATCTTCCAATCCCTGGGTTATGCACAAGAGTAAATAATGGATCCCTGCTTGCAATCTTCTTTCTAGTCTTAGTTTGATGGATACTTTCCCAGTCCGAGCACTTTTAGCCATTTGCTTTCTCTCTGGGACAAAGGCCATTCTCTGACTCTGGCCCTTTCCCAGGTACTTCTAGCTCTGCTGTGTTGTATTTCAGGTGAGGTACCCAGGGCCATACAGCACACTGAGGATACTGTACACAGTGCTTTACGTTATGGCTTAGTTATGCTTTCTGTTTGGTTCTCAATTTTTTTTTCCACAATAATTCTCAATTTGTTTTCTGGGCATGATTTGGTTTGAGAAATTAGGCAGTCATACTGCTAGCACCACACTGCACAAACTAATCTGTATGTTGCTCCAGAAAGATTGTGTTATCATTTTAGTCCCATGGTATTCATCAACATTTTAAAAGATGCTCAATTACAGTTAAATTTCAAATCATAGTACCAATAAAATCAGCAGCTACAAATGAATTCAAACATGCAGCACTTAATAAAAACAAATTGTTTTTGTAATAGTCATACGTCAGCTCAGTTTTTAGTCTTAACTCTCGCTGACAAGATCAGCATCAGAAAAGATAGCTAGTTAAAGTAGAATATTTCTTTTAGTCTAGACTTTGATACTTCTTTTTCCATATCTTAAATAAGTTTAGCTTATTTTTTAGCTTATTAGCTCTAGGTGTTTTCGCCTTCCATATACATAAACTTTTGTATACCACCAAACATTACATTAATATTCTCTTTTCATTTCAGTCATCTTGTTTCTTTGATCGTCTTTCCTAGTGGTGGTAAGACATGTCCCACATCCTAAGTAGTACTCTAGATTTCACTGCACTTGATAAATATGGGAAGACAATGAATAATGGCATTTTAGGATATAGAGCCAAAGTTACAGCTTGTCCTGGTTTTGGTTTCAGCCCAGCCGGTAACAAAGCACCACGAAGCCGCTCGCTCACCCCCCACCCCCTCGCCTGGCCACGTTGGGATGAGGAGAAAATACAAAGGCAGGCTTGTGGGTCGAGACAAGGACTGGGAGGGATCACTGCCCACTTATGGTCACGGGCAAAAGACAGGCTCAACTTGGGGAAGAAACAAAAGCCATTTAATTGACTACCAATCAAATAAAAAACAAAACACAAGGGTATTAGGAAGGGAAACCAAACATCAGAACACCTCCCCCAACCTCTCCCGCCTTCCCGGCTCAGCTCCATTCCCGGTGCTTTCTACCTCCTCCCCCCGGCGGTGCAGGGGAACAGGGGATGGGGGTTGAGTCAGCTCGCCACACATCGTCTCTGCCGCTTCTTTCCTCAGGGGGAAGATTCCTCTCTCGTTCCCTGCTCCACCGTGGTTCCTTTCCGCGGGCTGCAGTTCCTCACAAACTTCCCTGGTGCGGATCCTTTCCGCGGGCTTCAGTTCTTCCCGAACTCCCCTGGCGCGGGTCCTTTCCGCGGGCTGCTCTCCCGTCTCACACTGCTTCAGCGCGGTTTTTACCATGGGGTTACGGCCACCTTCGGGAGCCTCCGCTCCACCGTTCACCCCCATGGGCTGCAGGGGGACAGCCTGCCGTCTCCCCACGGGCTGCAGGGCCATCAGCCTCCTCAGGCGCCTCCTCCTCCCCCTCCTTCTTCACTGACCTCGGTATCTGCAGAGGTGCTCCTCTCACCTTCCAATCCCCCCAGACGCCACAGGTTCCCCTTCTTAAATCTGTTCTCCCAGAGGCGCTACCACCGTCACTGATGGGCTCGGCCTGGGCCAGAGACGGGCCCGACTTGGAACCCGGGGAGCTTCCAGTAGCTTCTCACAGGAGCCACCTCTGCGGCCCCCTCCCCTGCTACTAAAAAAAAAAAAAAAAAGCGCACCACACAAGCCCATAACACAGCTTCAGAGATTTATCTGACTAAACTGAAGGATACAACAAATCCTTTTGCTCCTGTTGAATCATGTTTTTAAAAATTTAGCCTTTTGTTCTTCAGAGCCTGCAAATTCTAAACTACATCAGATAGAAACATTGAACAACAGAAAACGACCAGGATAATCCTCAGCTGATTTAAAAATTAGCATGGTTCCACTGGCACATTAACAACAGCATAAGATTGGTCCTATCATTTTTCATGTCATTGACAAATTTATCTGTTATAAAAGCAAGATTCTGCCAGCTAGCTGCTAGTTAATAACTAACTTGCTAGGTCTAACCATATATAAATACAACCCACCAGATCTGTATGTTGCTCCAGATCCATCAGAGGTATTGACATACCTATTATATATTATGAAAAAAAAAATAATTGATTTTTGTGGGGATTTTCCAAAATATCCCCATCTTTTAAGCCTTGTAGTTAGGATTTTAGTTGACCCTACCAAAAATTTAGTGTCTAATTTACAAAGTTATTGGGTAGAAGACATTACTTTTAAATTTTAGCATTAAATTGCCCATATGGACAACACATGTTCTGAGTGGCTTGTATATTTCCATAATTTGAGATAATCAGTGATACATACTTGAAGTCCTGACCCCATGCGCTGCTTATTTGTATTTCACATTTAGCTTAATTTTTGTAATGCTACAGATATATTTCACAACACAGTAAGGTAAGTGCTAGTAAAAAGTCCCAAGATAGCATACCATAATGAAGTCATATTCTTTCCTGAATCTATAAATCTCTTGCTTATGGTTTTTGGCCAAGGGATTGGGGAGATTTGTGGTTTATCTGAGCACACTCATTATTATTTTCACATAAGTTGAAAACTCAAGAGATATGCATATGAACTTTCATTAACTTAGTGTGAGCTCACAAAAGGACAAAGCAGACACATGGGACTAAAATACCACACCTGACTTGTTCACGGGGGTTCTTCACTCTTTGATCCTCCCAAGTTGTTTTTTAAGCGTAACAGCATTTTTTTTATGACTGCCCTTTCCTATCTTACAGTGATTCAAACCTGAATGAACATTTTTTGACCCACAAGTGAAAAATCAGATTAGCTAAGACTGAAATCTCTTTTAACATTATGTTTCACTGTCCTCGGTGAACTGAAGTGACATTTGATCCGCAGTTTGCAAGGAACATTGTGCCAGGACAACAGCAGAATACAGAGCACACAACCATTCGCTTGCACTGTCCGCCTGCTGCTTACAAAATTAACTCCCCTATGGCTCTGATTGTAATGTGGTACACAGGGTTTTTTTGTAGAATTAGGAAGATTCAAAGACTTATGTGTTTTAAAAGGGAGAAATCACTCTCTGTTAAGGAGAAAAACATAATCCGTTTTTTATGGCCTATGTGACCATTCTGTATGAATACAATTGAGGAAAAAGTAGAACTCTCTCCTGCATGGCAGAATTGGTTAGAAATTTGATTCTCTGAAAGTTGCCTGATTTTTTTAAACAATATTCATTTGACCAGATACTTTTCCAATTGGTAGCAGGAATCCACACAGGAAAAATTTCAGAGCAACGTAATGGATAGCCTTTAACAAAATACCAAACTGAAGTCCCCAGCTAAGTCAGGATGCTAAGCAGATTTTGGTCTCAATGTGCTTTAAGTCCTGCACAGATCTTTACTTCATATTTTGAGGAGATAGACAACTCATGATGCACAGTTTATGCCATAAAACCACTGGAAGGCTGGAGAGGGTACCAATGTTATCTGTCAAAATTCATACGCAAAAAGTGCACAGACATACCTCTAAGGACGCTCATTATTCCACTGAATCTGAATTATTTGCATGCTTCAAATGAGATAGTACCTTACAGTCTTATTTTTTTATTGGACTAATAACACAAAATATAAATAATAAAAATTAATAGTAAAAAGTAAGCCCATATTTCTAAGCCTTAGCTATAGCTATATTCAACGAAACAGAGCTAAGAGTAGTGTTCAGGAAGAGAGCCATTTGAAGCATCGAAATAATTGCAACCTTAAAAACCCTAAATATATATATATTTGATGATAATTTGTTTTGTAAAAAAATCACCAATAGAATTGCATATTCTGTGGGTCTGCTTTTATAGAAAGGTAAATAAGAAACTGTAGGGTTATTTGTAGTGATTTACCCTATCACTTGAAATGGCCGACATACAACAGGTATGGAGAAGCCAAAGGTGACTGCTATTTAAACACATCTGCCTGGTACACCCTGGAAACAATAGCTATGAATTCCTAGCTAGATATATTGCCAATAATGAGACAAAACCTAGGCTTTGTAGATGTGTAGATAATTAAATACAGAAAACCCCATGGCTCTCAAGCACAGAAATCGTGTCTCAAAGCTACTGGAAGCAGACGAGCATATGACCAAGAATGAAGCACCTGGTTTACCGTACGTTTGTTTCCAAAAAACCTTTCAACAATTTCTCCCACCAAAGTTTCTTAAAACCCACCAACAGCTAAGGTCCTATAGCATACAGATTTTTTTTTTTTTTAAAATAGATTAATACCTATTTAAGAGATAGGAACAAAATTTAAGAATAAACGGATAGATTTCATAATGGCAGAAAAATTATTAGTGGATAACGTACTGGGACCTAAGCTGCTCAAGATATTTGTACATGAGGAGGAAAAAAGAGTGAACAGTGAAGTAATAGCATTTGTTGCTGATAATAAATTATTCACAGAATTTAAGGACAAAGAAGGAAGAACTGCAGAACAATCTCGCGGTCCTGAGTCACTGGGTAAAAAAACGTGAGATGAAATTCAGCGTTGAATTTCCAATTTGATATGAACGTTGCGTTATGATATGAAAAACATTTTTCTCCCTCTACCTAGTT
>VYZV01025248.1:63953-89777 GCA_013401275.1 Pandion haliaetus
CTCTACCTAGTTCTCAAAAATAGGTTTAAACCAAACAAAACCATTTCCATAAAAAGCCTAATTAAACTGTGAAACTGGTTACTACAACTGTGTTATCATTACAAAGTGAACTTCTCTCATGTATTTTGCTCAAGTGAGGTTTTGGGAAGGAGTTAGGTAGACACTGATTTTGGGGCCCTTCTAATGCATAGATTAAACCCTGTAAGATTTGTGATGTGAGGCAACTGCTGTGCTCCTGGCAGGATCTATAGAGTGCAGAAGTTACCAAAATGATTTTTGGAGAACAGAAAATGAAGATAGGTGTGAACAAAAAAAAAAAAAAAAAAAAAAAATTACAGTTAATTTGGCAAACAAACGGGGCTTCCCTTTTTCTTAAAAAAAGTAAAACTATCAAGCAACACAAAACAATGATAGCTGAAGTTATCCAAAGTAAAGCCAACTCAACCATCCTTTATGATTAGATTACTGAACTCTTATTTTTAGTGTTCACTACATCAGATAAGCAATTCAGCATCATCACAAGAAACTTAACTTTTCTTTATATCAATGACTACAATTTTCATTACAGTTGAAGTAGAAGACAAATAATTAGCAAAAATCTTCAAATACTCAGTAACACAGCGAAGCAGTAACAGAACAAAGCGTCAACGAGTAATTCTATCCAAGGAAGCCTTATATGGTATAGTGGATGATGTCATGGGCCCAAGGCTACTAAGCTGTACTAAACACCATTAAACCAGATCAAAGGTTTCCTTATGTGGTAAACTTAAGTACTGGTTAGCAGGAAGCCCTTTATTCACCAGGCAAATTAGTCACTTCACAAAGTGCAACTGAACATTCATTGGCTTTAAAAGGACATGAAAGCCTCTGGTAAGCTATGTGAATTAAAAAAAGGGCATTTCAGCAACCAAAATTCTTACTGCTTTTTCTTCCTGGCAGAAGTATATTCTAGCTGTTGAATGAACACATTTTTACATCTCAGCATCGAAAGCGTACAGATTAACTCTCTTAAAGGATTTAGATGTATACAATAAAACCTCATGTATCTTCAAACTGCTAGCTATTTTTTTTGATAGGAATAAAAGCATTTTTTCATTACAAATGTGCATTTGATAATATATTTATGTCGACCTTCAATTTTTCATCAAAGAGCATGAATTTGAAATTGGTCAAATTTAGCTGTTTTACATTTTCTTTCACTTCATTATATACATGACGATTAATTACTTCAGTTTTCTGTTTTGTTCTTGGAAATAAATTCCAAATAAAAGAGCCTGAAAATAATACGTTAGTCAATACAAATGCATGTACAAATACATGCCAAATGATGCAAATGGTCAGAGTCCCTCCGGTACAAAATCCAAGCTATCCATATGTTTGACCATTATCCACATGTGGAGCTGGTCAAGCAGTACTTATGCAATAGTTTTAAGACTAAGTTTGAGTAACCAAATAATCTGATTTGTAGACAGTAACTTTTTGGTTAAATAAACAGTTATGTTAGGGTGAATGCAGTCAGGCTGACTCTCACTTTCTTTAATATACTTTTAATGAAGACCTAAATACTGTCCATAATCTGTTCGTGTAGCAGAGTAAAATACAAAATCATTACTATTACTTTACAGATTTCATATAAAATGAAGAAAAAAATACCCTGGAAAATATTAATGCAGATTTTACAGTGTAAAAATTCATAAACTTTACAACTTAGAGTATACTTTGAAACCATTTAAGATATGAAATTGAGTAATGAAAGTCATAAAAAAATTGTCACTACATAATACCATAAGGAATACGTGGGATACTATGTTTTCAAGGAACCACACAAAGCTTTCTACATTTTCAGTATTTAGCCAGTTGCGTGCCCCCAAACCCCACAGAGAGTACAACATCGTAGAGATGACACTTTTTTCCACAGTAATTGCATAATATGGGTGGGCGCCGTTTATGACCATAGAAACTGAAGCAGTTTGAGGTAATCCACTAGGTAACGCAATAGTTTTTGCTATTCAGCTGCTGTGTTGAACAGCAACAACGCTGCATGAACACTATTAGAAATTAACAGCTTCAAAGTAGGTGCATGGCAAGTACGTACCAAAAATCAGGAAAATTTTACTAAACAAAACGCCGACGGCAGCAATTTTATCGGACCAGTGTGTCAGACGGTTGGAGCACATGCCCTGTGAGTTAGGCTTCAGAAGAGCTGGGCTTGCTCAGCCTGGAGAAGAGATGGCTTTGGAGGCACCTAACAGCAGCCCCGGGCGCCTATGGGGAGGTTATGGAGAAGATGGAGCCAGGCTTTTTATGGAGGTGCGTGGAAGCAGGACAAAAGACAAGTTTCAAATGACAGAGTTTTGGGCTGGGTAGATGGAGAAACGTTTTCCCCATAAGGACAGTCAGGTGGTGGCTCAGGTTGCCCAAAGGGGCTCTCATCCTTGGGGGATTTCAGGACGTGCCAGGTCTGTCCCAGCAGGCAGCCCCACTGACAGCATCACCTTGGGCCAGAGACCTCCCCAGGGCCTGGCAAGCCCCCATTACTCAGACTCCAAGTGTGCATAATAATGTCCTTAATTAACATATTCAAAATTGATGGATGACAGTCCAAAGTAATTTAAGTGAAAATAACCTAAAGGCAAAGATTTAAAACTAGTGTCAGCACACGGTTAAAAGAAATGGTCACTGGCACCATCTCTTCTCAGGAAGCAGACGAATAACACCGAGTTTGCCAGTGTAAACTGGACTAAGCTCTCAAGAGATCTTACGGACATTGCCATTGCTTGGTTAGGAGAACTTGCTTTGAAGGAAAATATTAATGCTCTACAAATGGGTAGTTTAGCATTTGAAAAAATATTCATACAAAAAGCACATATCTCCTGTAGAATGAAGGACAGAAAAATCTTAGCAATATCTTTTGGTAAAGAGGTGCATATCTAATCCTTACATGTTTTAAAACTGCAAGCTGGAAGTAGAATATCTTTCTGGTGGTGACTGAACTGGCAATTTTACTCACTTTGCCGCATTATGAAAGATTTGAGAAGTCTGAAAAACTTGAAGGTTGAAGGACTGAGTATCCTTATGTATTGCCTGATCCAAAATTCTGCAAGGACAGTGGATGTTCCCCTAAATTGAACTGTTCAATATTTTCTAATTCAGCAGGAATAGAATAAAAATCTCAGCTTTCCCTTTCATACAGAGCAAGTGTGGTAGTTTGTAAGGAAGAGAAGCACAAAGCAAATAGATTTCCCCAGGACTTTTCCTACACGCTAGATTGAGCCGCAAACAGCACAGAGTCAACCGTACAGTCTAAGTTAATGAAATTCTAAGTCTCTGTGCTTGGATGTATTGACAATAAAAGTTCTCAGTCATAGTGAGTGTTTTGTTAATGGTCAAAGCATAGGAGGGTAGCGGCTCCTTCTGCTTCTTTCAGGCTATCAGAGAGAAAATACTTTTAACGCAATCTGAGACACGAAGAAACACTGAGTAAGAAACTTTTACATAGTATTGGATTCAGTTTACAACAAACTGGATTTACATGATACTGGGCTCACCCTTGGCTTGTACAAAAGTATCAAGAAAACGTGTTTTGAAGTGCCATTAAAGTCTAAAAAAGATAAAAGGGTAACAAAAATGTGGCCAACTGATCTGTTACACTTTGCCCCATAAAACAGTGTATTGTTATTATTCTTCTTAAGTGCAGTTCTAATAAAAACACTTTTTCATATGAGCTCAAGCATTTCTATGGGGAAACTTCCATCCCTGCTGTTGTGTCATTCGGATTCTGCAAATCCTTGCAAGTCACACCTAATTAACCCACGTTTATGGAAAGAGACAGCAAAAAGGGGCCAAATATAGCCCAGTGCTCAAGTGATTATCTAGCCTGCCATTCATGTAGAAAATTCTTAAGACGCGAAAATATCTCAAAATCCAATAGAGTAGGAAAAGACAAGAAATGTTTAATGGTTGGGAATATTTCTAATATTGTGTCATGCAGGCCTCCACAAGTCTCTTAAAAAGTGGAGAACAATAGAGCCCACGCTGCAGACATTCCAGCTTCCACAGGCAAATCTGGGAGGGCTCAAATATGCACAGGCTGACCACCCACTTGAAGTGATGTACCACAGGGTTCTCTCTGGAGATTATGGATGGTATGAAGAAAGTGGGAGGAGAAGAGTGCTTTTGTGTATAGATAAGGGATTATTAAATAAGCTCTGTTATACCTGCATCATCATTTTACTTAATGGTCACAGTAGAAAGACACACAAAAAGCAAATAAGGAAGACAAAATGAAAGAAAGAAGGAAAATGCTCATTGCAAACTTAAGGAGAGAGACTCCAAAATCTGTCAACACTGACAACTGCCACAAAATGAGAAACTGCTGATTGGAAGAGAACAAGCTGTATACAGTTCTGGCAGCAGTAAGTCATTCCAGCTGGTAACAAAAGCATTTTGCTTCTGCACCCCACCAAACTTGCTCCCCCCTCCTCCAGCTACACAATCCTCCCTGTTCCCTTGCTCTTGCTCTGGCATCCATCAGATTCCTCCCTGGGCTGTTTCAGTTAGCTAACATAACAGAAAATTAAATCAGCAGGGAAAAAAAAAAGGCTTGTCTGCAGGGTTTGCGCGGTGAAGCAGCTCACTGAGGGGCTCAATGCACACGAGAGCTGGTGCGTACTGTGTGCTGCCAGTGGGAGCAAGCCCAGGGAACAGGAGGGGAGTGAGAATAACCTCTCTGCTGTGACTGGGCTGCTGCTTACCTCAGTGATACACACCAGAATCACAAAGTCACAAGTCCTGTGCACATGTCATCTTATAACATTGACATAATTGTAAAATCCACATTCCTGATGTATTAAATCTGAGAACACAAAAATACCATGTAATGCCAGAAAAATATAGAAAGAAAATATATTTGCAAAAGCAAAATTATTTTGTACGGCTTGCTAGGCTTTTCAGATGCAGTTTAACTTTTGCTGAGTAGCTCCAAATAATGTCAATAGCATTTATTTTAATAATAAAAGCCAAACATATGTCAAGACAGTGAATTCTGCCATAACCCTTGAAATGGACTGACCTATACTTACATAGAATGGCAATAAACTTCCAAAAATTATAAAGGTCAACACCAGTTTTACTGGTGTGAAGACAATGATAATAAAGAGCTATTAACTCTTTGTATTCTAGATAGCACTATAGTTTCTCTTGATTTGGACCTTCAGTTATGTACCACTGGCAGTTTGTACTGTACTTCATTCACTGTCAAATTTTTCTGTAATTGCATTTGCAGTTTGTCTTATTTTCTGATACCAGTAGTCCACTTCTGTAATTTGATTCCCTCTCTCAATTTTTGAACACACTGATATTTAAGAATAATAGCAATATACAAATATACAGTAATTAAATTTTTAACTTTCCTAGCAGAAGGCACACAGCAACCTTAGATCACAGGTATTAAATCAGTTTTATGAGTGAGTAAACTGAGCTGCAAAAAGTACAACTGATTTACTCAAAGCCACCCAAGCAAGACTGTAGAACTGTTGAAAAGAGAATTGAGAAACCCCAATGCCCTGATCTAATCACTAGACCACATGCCTTCCTTTTATAACGTGCCATTAAACTCAAAGCCATCAACACAGCCATAGTTCGGCAAGCTTGCGCAACCTTCTCACATCAGTGTTTTCCTAAAATGCTGCTGGTGCTACAAACTCTCACTATGTTTGCTTCTGAAAACTTAGCTGTAGCAGAAACCGCATGAGTTACTCAAATAAGCAAAAGCATTGCTGGGGAAAAGGCCCAAAAAACATTGAAAAATTGAGTCGTCAATTCCTATTTCAAATCCTCTACCTTCTTTAATGACTAAAATTAGTACAGTATATAAAACTGATGTAGCTAAGCAGATCGGAGAGAGGACACTAACATTCATATAAGCATCAGTATTTAACACCAGGAAAAGGCATGGTCCTCCTTAAAAAATATTGGAGAACTTAACGTAGCCTAGGAAAACATGAACATTCATCATGGAAATGGGACTTGCAGCCATCTCTCATCTACCCATTTCCATTCACCTTGCAAACAGTTGTGCGGGGAACAGCGCTGACCTTCCGTGACAGTGAGCCTGTGCCACCTTGGACAAGAGAATTGGAATTTGTTAAGCAAAAAGAAAATCAAG
Source organism: Pandion haliaetus (assembly GCA_013401275.1). Lineage (NCBI taxonomy): Eukaryota > Metazoa > Chordata > Aves > Accipitriformes > Pandionidae > Pandion > Pandion haliaetus. Next base: position 70,120 of record VYZV01025248.1, read on the forward strand.
TGACCTGAAACGGTACCTTACGGTGACAGATCAGGACGTGAATATGACAGGAAATCCAAAATACTAAAAATATAAAACCCCAAAGTGTCAGGCATTCAAAGTCAGAATTTAATAAGCACAAAGGAAAATACCCGGGTGTTCCCCCCCCTTGCCACGGTCCTATATCTCCCATTTTCAGTAAGCAGTATGTGACAAATCAGTAAAAAAATCTCAGCCTAGCAGAGGGACCTGGCAGCTACCCTACCAGCTGTTTCTGAAGCTACAGGAAAAGAATGCTAAAGTAAGTGCATGCCCTCATATGTTTAAAGACAGAGATGAGTCTTTATGGGTATCAAGAGAGTAACAGTCTTGAAGGCTTGAACTCCCTCCAAATACCAAAAGGTGGTAGATATTTTGAAGATAACATACCTTTTGGGTACCATTTGTGGTTTGGTTTTGTTTGTTTTAAATACATCTTCATTTTTAAAAAGCCATTAGAGAGCATACAGCCCACCACAGACCGCAGACCATTTGCCATGGAAATACCTAGTCTGCATCAATTATGTTTCTGCTAAAAGGGTGTTTATATTAAAATTTTGTTTGAATTAATGGGAAAGTTTGAAATATATGCTTCAGTTGAATAGTGGGAAGTGGGAAAAACTTTCATAAAGAAAACAGGTATATTTTTCTACCTTTCTACAGTATTTCCGAGTGCATTAAACGTTTCCTAGGTTTTGGGAGATATTCTTTGACTCAAACTATGTCAGTATCTTCATCTAGGCATCAGAAATGTAACAGCACTGCAGTTTGACTCAGCAATCTAAAAAGTCCCAAAGGATAGGACACTGCAAAAAATTAAATGAGGTTATAAAGAGAGGGAAACATAACTGTGCTACATACATTATTCTAGTGATGTTATTTTAAAAGAATAAAAAGTAAATCTAAGTCCTTCATGTTGGAAAATCGGACCCAGAACGTTTAACAAGATAGAGGACAATTCCTCTTCTCTATAAAGGCACTGGCATTTTGCCAGATGAATGAATACTGAGCTTTCATTAATATTACGTTTGTTAATATTGCTACTATTAAACCTGAAAGAATTGTGCAAAAGAGTTGTCATTATCATCATCTTAGTTTGTGATGTTATGCAAAATCCTAGGCTCTGTATTCAGTTAACCACTATTATCCAGGCACAGTCTAAGGCTCAATTTGACTAACATTTCTAATATTTTGAGATGCTTCAGGCACTTTTTGCTTGAATGAATGATGCAGAGTGTTATTACTCCTTATCTGAGGAAATCTTTCTGTTTTACCAGTGTCTTCATTCCAAAGCAATTACTTAAAGAGGTGTCTTATTTTCACGTACCACCTAAAAAGCAATAATAAAATAAAACCTAAAATGCAGAATTTTACAGTGTTGTTGCTATTCCTTTTCTCAGTAAATGTACCTGAAATATCTGAGTTGCTAAATTAGAGAGTAACATGAAGCAGGCAGAATACTAGGGTAGTTGGTAGAAATGAGATTTTTTTTTTCCTGCTATCACTGCTTATAACATTTTTGGAAATTACTTAGATGGTTTTCAAATAAACTACGTAGCTTACACTTCTAATTGTCATTGAGTAGATGAATGCTTTGCTGTATTGAAAAGCATTTGGAATGAATTTTAGTCTGGATAGCTTACATAATACTACTGGTCTTAGTTTTCCTTTGTTTCCCTTATACGGGATTGAAACAAAATGGTAATAGTTCTAGTGATATTGTCCTGAGGTCATAATATTCTTGGAGGAAATACCAAGTTTAGAGGCTTCGTTGCTTCCAAGCACAATAAAAAAATCTTTCATGATTTTAACAGTACTATTTGCAATGGCCATCTTTAAGCTCCCGTAAAGTTTGTTTCGTTTCCAAGAGATCCATTGAATCACAAATACCAGTGAATTATTATGGGGGGACATATTGTACCATGTTCCCTACATATCTCTGGATCATCTGAGCTGATGTTTCAAAGTACTTGACTTTCTATCCAAGGCTACAAGAGTTCACCTAAAAATACCAATAAGGAGATAGTACTGCTGTGTGAACACAGTGGTCATAAGAGTTGAACATACCAAGAGCTTGTGGTTAAGGAATTCGGGGTTTTTTTCGTTTGGTTGTTGTTTTGTTTTAAGTGAGCCCTTATCTCTGTTCCATAAAGTCAGTTCAGAGGAGTAAACAGAAATTTTGACCGTGCAAACTCTAAAAATGAACGCAAATATTCCTGTACAGTCACATTCCAGTCATCTTACGTAGTACAGTTGGTGACAGACATAATAGAACACAGATTAACCCAAAGGCTTCACAAAATGTTTCAGAGCACAAATCACCACTAATACTACTGCATATAAAATTCAAGTACACAGATACTATGAGATTCTATAGTTCATCAGTCACTAAAAGCAATACCATATAGAATGAATTCTGCAGAAAAACTGTGCACAACTAATTTTGCAAAGTGAAAATGAACTATGACTGTCATTAAGATATTAACTACACTTTTCTGCAATTAAAAAAAAAACCCACNAAAACTATATTCTACCCAGCTTGACAATACCAGTGGCTATGTTAAAGTTACAGCTGTGGTATAGATCCATGAAGCAGACTAACTTTTTTCCCCCAATTCATAACTGACAGCATAACCAGCTGTAAATAGGTACATGAACACATGCATATGAACACCAATGCAGAGTTCCATTCCTATCGAATAATGAAAAATGCCAAGTTCAAAATAAATGCAAAATAAACAGGCCTCCAAAATTTCATTGCCTACTTTGTTGTAATTGTTTCATTTTGCATACGCTAGTGTTTTTTTTTTTCCCTGGGAAACTTTCTTTCATGAACTTGAGGCACTAGACAGCACATTCAATCTGTTTCAGTACACTGGATAGATCTGTTTTCACAAAACTTAACTGGTGTCCTTGAAAGTATTTCACTGCCACCTACACATGCAGAGTAACCTGAACTCAACAACTACCGTTCGTGTGTGACAGACACATCATTCATTTGGTAAAGGTTTAATTTAAACATCTAGTTTGGCCTATCTGTACCACACATTTTACCTCTCCTCAAAAGTGCTTCATTGAAGAAAACACACCTGCAGCATAAATTATATGTACTTTCAAAACATGTAGCATGGTGAAATGATTAAAAGTTGTTTGCTACTAAACTTGGCACTTGGTATTTGTCAGGTCGGTTTGGTACAAATTGTGTTAGTCACATTAACTGTTCCACACCATACCTCTGTACTACAATAATGAGCATTTTAAGCCTGCTGTCAGTAGTAATGAAACCACTCAATTTATGAAGTAATTCTGACTTCAGTAACTGTCATGTTATTCTGAATTTGAAATTCTTCTGTATGCATGAGTCTTTCACTGCAAACACCAAGACAAAAAGCTAGGCACAAAGCAGCAATCAGTCTTCATAAAATCGGAGTTTGGAAAGGAGTTTTCCATCTGATTGAGAGATCTTTTGGTTTATTTTATTTTTTGATTAATTAGTAGAATCATAATAAAGGCTTGCACAATCAAAAACAGAAGACCTGCACCCTGGCCTATAAAACTCCATCTCTTGCCCTTGGTTGCTCCGTGCCATAAACAGTTATGCTTGGACTAGCTAGGGAGGTTACAGAATTTTTTTGTTATCTCAGAATGGCACTTTCTGAAAGTGTAGTAATATAAATTGAAGTTCATGTAATCCCATTTGGAAAATAGCAGTAACCAATGCTACATACCAAGTATTGTCAACAGTTAACTGTCGAAGCTGTAATTGTTAACAGATAATAGCTACAGGTTACTTTGAGGTAGAGCTTGCTTTCTTTTTCTCTGCACATAACTGATCTTGGTCAGATTATTGTTACACCCTGCCTCCCAAACGTATTTACATCTTGTATTGATAATGGCAGAGACCAATGTTTACACCTATTCTCAAAGGCAGCGTGCACAGGAATCTGCAAGGCATCATGCATTGCCTATCAACAATACCAGATGGCAGGGGATTTTTTGAATTTTTCCATCCCATCATCAATCCTTTCTGGGTACATTTTGTGTACGTTGGGTCTCATCCAAAATCCATTGATGGGTTTGAATTCACTTGGGCATTGTTTGTAGCAGACCATACTTTAACCCCAAGCCTGCTAATGCTACCAAGAGGTAGCGTGCTTCCCCAGAGGGTGAGCTCCAGCCCAGCTGAGGACTCTGTCCCTGGGACACAGTGCTGCCGGAGCACCAAGTGGCACTGGGACAGCGGCTTCGACAGGCAGGCGGAGGTCCTGTGTGTTTGCAGCCGCAGAAAAGCTTGGTTCAGCGAGCTCAGGCTTCAAGTGTGCAAGAAAAGAACAGTACCTTCCAGAAAATTATCTTTCTGCATTCTACATACTGTGAAAGAAAGCAGATAATTTTATTGAGAAATTTTCTAAACTGTTTAAAGTCTGCAAAACTTAGGTTTAAAAGGTTAACATGTGGTTTACATAATGCATAAACTCTTAATTGTATTCAGTTCTTCCCTTCAAGAACTAAACACCGAAGAGTTTCTGTTTATTTTAAAGGCAGAGACAGCATTTTATCAACCGTTGACAGGCTCAGGCTTTTGAAATATGACATCTATCAAGCCAAGTTCAGTTACACTCCAGCAAGAAATTCTTAGTTATTTCACTCTGGCATCTGGGTCAGGAAGAACTTGAGGACGACAGGTTTTTTTAACCAGTTCCACCATTTGTTCCTTCAGGGTACTGTCACATTGATTCCTGGGGCCTGAAAAATCACCAAATGCCAGTGATGTCTGGTCAAGGCCTCTCCTGGGGTAAGGACTAAGAGCAGGGGCAGTAACAAAACTTCAGGTCACTCCTGCAATAGCTGAGGTGACATCCAGCCAGCCTTCTGAACCCTTTCCATCCTTTTTTTAGGCCACTTTCATGTTTCCAAAGCAACACAAGAGAGAAAGCCACATGAACAGTCTCAAGGTAGTCAGTTAAAGTAAAGGTCTTCAACCACAAGTCCCTTGGTCATGAACTCCTCTTTCAAAAAGAGAATACTATTAAAAAAAGCAACTAGCAATAAATAATGATAATTCATACTATGTGCAGGAAATACAGAATTTAAAGGCATAGGTGCAAAAGAATACTTATCAACTGCCTCGTGCCTCACTGGAATAAAAACAAACTTAAATCTGTGACAATAAAAATATTGAAAAATGCTTTTCTGACACCCCAAAGATTTCTAAAGAAAATCTAGTTTCCAGCCAAGAAAATCAGTCCTGCACCACAAAACTTTTTCAAATTCATTTTAAAGTTTTTGAAAATACACTTTGTATTACTTCATGAGACCTACTTGTATCAAATGTAATTGTTACAAAGATATTAGTAAAATTATAGCTTTCAAATCCCTCTTGTTGAGGAAGGTTGCTGCTACAGAAACAATTAATGAAATTTACTTCCTTATAGCAAATGGAATATTAAAAGTTTCAGAACTGTACACTGCAGAAAAATCATATGAAAATGCTTTATGAATTTTAACAAAGGACAGGTTTTAAAATTAAAACTTGTTCTGAGCAAAAAAACTGAGTCGCCTTGATGCATAGGCATCCTAAAATACCATTCTTGTCACTAAGATAGCATTTGAAAGACGAAAGAAAGCATAAAAGATAGCATTTTAAAGTCAGTTTACGTGAACCAGGAAACCAATTACTGCAATACAGAAATTATTTGATAAAGCACTCCTTTGTCCTTTTAGACACCTAACTACTTGATCCCAGACAAACTCGAGCCAAGCAGAACACTACAGATGAGATCCAACCTTCTGCAAAAGTGCCACGTGTCAATCAACCACAGTAGAGTTTAACAATGGCTTAAATTGCTGTTTAGTCACGGAACACCAGAACTGTAGCATGCAAAGGTGGGCTATACAGAAGAAAGCCAATCACTTGGGTAAAAGTCTAGAACTACATAATTTTTTAACCTTAAGGAAGAAAAAAAAAGAAATCCTTTTGTGGTGTGAAGAAAGGTCCATTTAGATTAGACTTAAATATATAACCATATTCTGACTTTCTCCCAAAAAGTCTTACCGGAAAACAAAAACTAACAATGTGGAATATGTTAATAAATAGGGCAACCTTGTCTGCCCAAAACTATCATCATTCTATTTTTGTTCTGTTTCGCCTTCAAAACAAAAGATAACCAAAATATCTCATCTGAGAAAGAGCTGGGGAGTTTTGTGGGCTTTAGTTTTGTTCCTTCTCCCACGCCCCAATAAATGGCTTGCACATTTCATTCCAAGTAGCCATAGGAAGAATATTAAAGTTTTCAAAACTTGTATGGGTTTATCACCACAGAATGAAAGACTGCTCTCTTCTTCAGTTCTCATTTGTGCATATCAAAACGTTAGAAGCCATCCTTTAGAACCATTACACACAAACCTATTAAAACTTGACTAAAATCAAGTTTTAATTAATTTATACTGTTAGATATTAAATATTGACTAATACAACAGAGTCAAGGCTGATGGAGTTCCTTTAGTGCAAAGTATTGCTTTCTGGTGTCCCAAGAGAGCCAGAAAAATTCTCTGTGAGAAAGTTGTGTCTGACTTAAAGAACTGCAGGCCAAACCAAAGTCAATGAAAAAATTACATTAATGATATGATCAAATATATTCAAATTTGAACCTGCACTTCTTGGACCAGTGTCCCTCTGGCATCTTAATTCTTGGCACCGCTTTGTCTTTGCCAGTAATGTTTTTATGGGCCACCATAAGGGCCTCCAGGGACAAATGATCAAGGTCCACTGATAGTGAGCTAGACAAAACACATTACAAAATGTATTTTCCTTAATACAGGGACTGCCATTAGCCCCTCACAGCCTGTAGTCATATATATCTGGAGGCAATAGTGCAGTCAAGAACAGACATACATACTTCAAATACAGATGTTAGCCTGGGAACAAGACTAATGTATTATAAAAATTATGAAATGAAGTGCTGTCATAGTGGTTGTATTTGTTCAGACTCATTCATTTCAGTTGGGAGTACAAGTATGTAAGAGAAGAACTGGGGTTTTTTTGCTTTGTGAGATAGCCATGCTACATGGATGCAATAAAAGCTTTTCCATTTACTAACAGGCTTCCCATCTCCCTTCTTTTATTATTTAGAAAGGTATAGAAAAATCTGTAATTTCACTTCTTAGACAAAAAACTCATTTAAAAATTTTCACTTTAAAGATTACTTTGGATTTTCTTGGAGCACTTTAAAAAAATTAAAGAAAATGTAAACAGTCCATTTTTTCTTGTTTTCTAAACATTGGCAATCCTAAATGTGAAGCTTCTCCATTACTTTCTTGCACATTGCTTAAGTTCAACAGAAAGTATGCCATAACATATACTTACAACAGTACATGCCATTTTGGCAACGTTCATTCTTTCCAACCATATCTTAGCATTTACAATTCTTCTACTGAATGGGATTGCCTGTCTCATTTAAGTACTGATTACCCAGGGTGGTACACATTGTGTTTTACTTAAATCCAAGAAATTTGTTTTAAACAGTAGAAGTTAAGATTTCTGTCTGATGCAATCTACCTTTCTGAAACCGTACTTTGCATTTAATTCCTTATCTATCTCTGAGCCCTCAGTTTTCTTTTCATCAATACTTATTCCAAAATTTTGCATAATATTTCTAACAGATAATTTGTTTGCATTTTGCAGTATTTGGAATTTGGTTCTATTTGGAAGTCTTCCTGAAATATATACACGTTTTGATACCTATTCTCAAAGTAAAGAATTTAAAAATTCTTGTTCCTATACCTTCATGTCATATGTGTGTTTCATACCAGTGCAATAGAAATAATCTGCTTCCTCCACAGGTTACTTTTTATTGTCTATTCTACTAGATCATGCTTTTTACTTACCCCAGTACTTGTTTTGTTGTGACAGTCACGGTGGAAAAAAAAAAAATCTATTTGATGTTATGTTTACAATTAGTCAATCCTCACATAATTAGCAGTATTTATTCCCTATTCTGTATCCAAGCAGTTAAAGTTCCCATAATAACAATTCCCATCTCTACCGAATCCTTAAATGCAATTTCAGACTTTTCTTCCTATATCCAAATGCTAAGAAAATTTTCTTACAGAATTTACTCATCTGATTTGCTTTGTACAGCCAGAGTACTCTACAACTTATTGTTCTGTTAGGATTAATATATATTATCTCAGTCAAACAAAATATATTGAATACACTTATGAAGGTATGAAAAAGTATGAGTTTATATATCTAGTCTGTTTTATAAAATAAGTGCATAAATTTTGTCCAAACTTCCTTGGGGTGGGTAATCAACATATACCAAAATATACCAACACCAAAGATGGGTGAAGATGGGCAGAACTAATGAAAAAAAATACCCCAATATAATAAACATATTAACTTATAATAGCCATTTTAATCTGTTGATAAATTATGGCCATTGAAATGTATCAATATCTTTAACAAGGAGTGAAATGTATCAATATCTTTAACAAGGAGTGATTCAGAAAAGGTTAAGGCTTATGAAATCTATTTAGACAATTTTTTTTTGAGGGGGAGGGATTTGAGGATTTACCAACCAGGGACCCACTTCAAGTACTTGTAAGGAACTTAACAGAATTTTGTGCTTTCATCTTTACAAGTAATTTTACCAGAAGACTCAAACTTGCATGAAAGTAGTGTGTGATCATTTTAAATCAAGACAAAAGCTGAGTTTTAAAGAAGGAAATAAGCCGAGTTTAAGACTGTAAAAACAAACAATTTCTATGCAGCAGATACCTGAGACTACTTAGGCTAATATTTATACTATCAAATAATTACATAGTTTCAAAATCAGACAAAACCCCCTCCACACAAACCAAACAAAAAACCCCAAGAAAAATCCTTCTGCAGAGCCTTTAAATGATAAAAATAAATCTTTCTCCAAAATATTAATCTTCAAGTTTTTGAAGAGAAGTTATTCCAATTTTCTGCTCAAATCAAAAGATAGAGACAGAAAGCAGGGATGGGGTTTTTTGAAACTTCTTGGTGTTAAGAAAAAAAATGAACACGAGAACCATTGAGCAAACCGTGTAGGGCAGAACAGTGGTAACTGCTCATGTACACATTCAGATCACAGAGATGATGATTAATTTTCTGCCATAGTGCAGTGGGTAGTGCAGAGGAAGAACGTGCAGATAAGCAGCCACCAGGCAGGTAATACACTATATACCTGTCCTGTTCCCTGAAACACTTAAAAATGCAGCTACATCTTTAATCATAAGAGTGAGATTAACTCAGGTTATTCAGGTCCCTAGAATGAGCACAAGTGGAATAATCAAAACATCTAAATATTCAATTCCCATTGAACTACTGTGTTTACATTTTTAGCCTTCAATAGATTCTACCTTCAGGTTAAACAAGCAAGTCCTTCAGTTTATGGAGCAGGAACTGCCAGATCACTTCAAACAAAGACTGGGACAGTAGTGAGAAAACAAGCAAATACACTTTAATCAGTAAAAGATGATTCGAACAAGAGTTCTAACTCAATCCCTCTGGTATCTGACCCATTGTGAAGCAGGAATGTATTAACGCAAACATTAGATATGAAATTCTGGAAATGAAAAGGCTAACCTTACCCAGATGCTATGGAACCATCCCTAAGCAAGACTTTAGTATAAGACAAACTTAATGTTACTCAGTAAGAATTACTCAGGGTTTGCCAAACTTCCTGGGCTGTTTAAATACTTGGTTTAAGAGAAGAAGATGAGGAAAAGGAAGCAGCAGTTAATCGTCCAGGAAGAAATCCCATCTGGCAATTTCTGGAAGAACAGATCTGGCATGAAAAGTACAGTGTCAAGATCTGTTTCTCCAAGGTCTTGTTGTTTTGTTATAAATGCTGTAGATAAACGTTAAGTATGTATAGCTCATGAAAAGTAGCTATTACTGTAACACCCCTCCCCCGCCCCAGCTGCGCCAAACTTAGGCAGTACAAAATGTAGTACGCGAGACAAAACATGCAAAGTCCCATTAGCAGCCTTTCAGAGTGCAAAACCCAGTCACTGTAATTGCTTTCTCTATCCTTTCTAGACTAGGAACTCAACAAGGAAGAATACTTGTCAATGGCATTTTGGTTGAATGAGCATACTTTCTGTGTAACTTCAACATGCCGAGGTTCTGAGGCCACGTCTCTACCAGAAAATTAAACAATTGTTGGCAGAAGCATGTGATGGTCTTTGCTATAATGTCATTAACAATGTGGAACATAGTAAGTTATTTGAATAGTCTCTGGCATGCTGAATGGCCGACACGGTACTCCCAAGCGAATCCCTTGCTCAGAAGTTAAGGTGGGTCAGCAATTACTACCCGTGAGTTTCAGTGGTACCGTGCCATTGATGTACTCCCAGCTTGGTCCTTCAGCACTACTCCAGGAGACACCTTTCCCCCACAAGCACCTACACACTCTCAAGTCATGACCAAACACGTTCTTGGTACGGTCCTAAAAAACCCTCTATTCCTGGAAGCTGTAAAGAAGCCTTCTCATTTTTCTCTGGCTTCAGAACACCACCACTGACTGTGGAGGAAGAACACAGAAAAGCAACGTGGGGCAGTAAAAAGGCACATCAGGAGAGGTGAGTCTACCTTGTTGCCTTACCTCCCAAAACAGCAGGTCAGTTACACTTTGAATCAGCTATACATTTCAAGCCACTATAATTTAGGCTGAAAATTAAAATCAGCCTAATAGATGATTGTTGTGGATCATGCAGATTAAATAAGTTCAAAACAAAGTAGTAAACAAACCATGCCTGTATACATTTAGAGAACATGTCTCTTACTGATGATGCTATACAAAGATTATATGCAACTGCAGCAGAAATTCAGAACTGATCCAAAAAGATTTTTTGCTAGAAAATAAAATTACCCTGGAAGAGTGAGTGTTTCTTTTCATTCTTCATGTTAAAGAGGGTGTGTTGAACTATCAATCACATAATTTCTCTATTTCAAATTCTCTCTAAGGAGGGTGAGAATCACAACACAGGAATTTGAATACAAGCACTGAGGGCGAGAATAATATTAATAAGAGAAAACATAAAAAAAAGCTTTAAGTTACTGCATCCATTTAGTGGAAGCAGCTTCCTTAAGTTTCCTCTAGGCTAAGTTTAAGGGAAGAAAAAAAAAAAAAAAAAAAAAAAAAAAGACACCCCCCAGCCCCAAACTAGAAGTAGCCCTTTATCCTTCAATAAATGTAAGAAAAGCAAAGGACTCCAAAGAAGCCAGTGAACAGCAGGGACCACTAATGCACCACTTAATACAAAAATCTATAGTCCCTCTCTGAGCAAGGATACCAGTTTAACTTCTCCCTCTTAGACTCTGCTTGGCTCAGACATTGCATAGCTAGCTAGTCCAAACTTGGCCTCCTGGAAAATGCTCTGTTTGTCCTACAGATAAGCTGAGTATGAAACTCGCTCTTCCAAGATTTTAAGGAAACAAAGTCTGAGCTTTTGTTTCTTGTAACAACACTCTTTTCCTATAAAGACATGAATCAATGATACTGCAAACACAGAAATCAAAACAGGCAAAGCACATTTTACCCAGTACTTATTGATCTGATTGTCATATTTCAAGGTACAAATCTTCCATCATGTTAATGAAGTAGAAAGGGAGTCAGAAAGGTTATTGATAGAGGAATACAGAAGATGAAAAGAAATTAGCCATGAAGCTATGCCTATGTTGATCATTTTTACGTTCTGCAGAAAGATTGCATGATAAGAACAGAGGCTGAATGTCTCAAAACCACCATATGAGCACAGTAATTTCCGGTAAAGTAAGTCAAAAAGGATTTCCAGCATCTATTAAAAAAAAAACAAAAAGGCAATTTATGGCAATATATTTCATTAGTTAAGTGGCAGAATGCTGAATTATTTTTAATAATTGCTTCCACAGTCTCAGTGACATATGCATCACAGCCTCATTTCTTTATGGAGACTGTGGATTCATATTTTCAGTGCTGAAGATGTGCCTCCTCATCATCAATAGACAGTAGCCTTCTTACCACTCTCCAGCTTTTGTCCTAAAAAGTCCACATTAAGATACCAAATTCAGCCAGGGGAAAATTCTGCATTCTGTCTGAGTAAATTTGCCACAATTTATTAAGAAAGAAAGAAAAAAAGGTCTTATTTTTTAAAAAATGTAGAGCTTATCAGTAGCCCAGAAACAGCATGAAAGAGGCCAAATGGAAAAGGTTGAGACTAAACAAGCAAGTAAAAACTTAAGGTCCAGGTGTTTCCCAGCCTAAGTTAGCACAAGGCCTCCCAGTTTCTGTGGAAGCTCTCCTATTTGAATGCTGTGTCAAATTGTGAAAAAAAGCTGGAGTCACATGTACTAATGGTTTCTAAGTAATGTGAGAATATAGAAATAGTAACACTGCTATCACAGCAGCCTTGATTCAGTGCACTATGTAAAAGGTAATCTGTGTTCACACAGAGCCCTAGTCATTTCAGAATATGATTGCCGAAGTACTAAATCCTCCAACTTTCACCTGTTTTTTAGCTAAGCCAACTCCTGACCAAGTTGTCAGCTTTTACATATTACACCTGATTCTCAAGTGTTTTTCAAATGCAAAGGTCGTCACAGAAGAGCACATGTCAAACCAGATACTGTGAAAAATAGCTTTCACAAACAAGTATGATTAAAAAATTACCTTTTAATGTTTAATTAGTTAACACTCTTACATCAACAGTCAAATCTTATGATTTTCCTTGTAAGTACTAAGTTGTGCCCAAGCTAAATAAATGTATTAAACTGTCCAGGAGCAGTAAAGATGAAGAAATATCTTGTTACCTCTTAGTCACTAATTCTATTCTTTTAATGCAGTGTCCAGTTTCTGCAGTACATACCATCTAAGTGAATTCTGTGGAGCAGAAAGTCCTTTGTTTTGCTGTTCTATTGAATTTCTAAGTTTTCTGTCAAAGATTTGCTAACACATACTGCAGCATTACCACATAGTACCTGTACATTCAGGATCCTGATACTGTGATACTAGGAAACACTCATTAACACACGCAAAAACAATAAAAATCCAAGGCCCACATTACTCATTTTAAGTGTCATTCAAACTCATAAAATTGAAGATAAGTTCTAAAATGCAACATGTACATCACAAGTGACATATCAAGTTTTCTTATCCCAATAAAAAACACAGTTGTATGTTCCAACTGCAAAAGGCTGGTAAAGTAATTAAAAAATGCCATTGTCTTAAAAGGTATTTTGCAAATCCTCATCCCTTTTCTAGGCTAGAAGTGCAAAGGCATTTCTAATGAAAAAACTGTCAAGAACCACAAAAATTCAATTAACACTGATGGTGAAAGTCCTGAAAACCCATTACGCCCATTGGTTTTCTAAGGAGGTTTTTTTTTATTTTTACACTTTTGGAAAAAAAAAAAAAAGCTTTAATCAAGAAATGTCCATATTCTGTCATTACAGGATGCAATTCTCACTATTTGTTTCCATACAAAACCTTTGTGAAAGAAGTGGTCAAACTTCTTGAGATGGCTACGCTTACAACTCTTCCCACTACACTTTGTGATATTTAATTTTAGCTACACACATTGAAATACCGATATCAGATTTTAGCCCAAGCATATGCCACAAGAACATGGCGAAATTAAAATTTATCCTCATAATTTCTTGATAGTTTAATCTTTTTGATATCTTCTGCAATTACCCTTATTTAAAGACTAAATTCTGACAATTAGTTACTGTGTGTGACTCCGTATAAAATTTGACCGTCATTTTTTGTTGGAATTAAAGTTTCAGGAAGGAATAATCAACAAAGGAACTTTAAATTCAAGATGTAGTGTATTCGTAGTACACCAACGCTGTGCAACTACTATCTACTGGAGAATGTTTTAAGCATTAACTGACATTCAAGTCAACAGGACTGCAGTTTCAACTTACATTATATCCCGATGTTGTGCCGCAGCTACCTGGGGCTGACACTAAGGAATGCAGATCAAGGCCCAGGGTTTCTTAAACAAGCAGCCTCAGAGCCTGTGCTGGTGCGTGCCAGCGCGGAAGGGGAAAACAGAGAACTTTGTGCAGTCAGGCCGCTCTGTATCCCTTTCATAGGAAAATTTAGATACGCGACATGGTGCCAAAGAGAAGTGCAATAGCTTTAGGCAGCACTGGGTGCTACGCTGTGGTGTTAGCAATGTGCTGCCCAAGATGACTACTCACACAGCAGCAATTTCAGGAGCCAAGTCTTCTCCCATGACATGCAAATATCAATAGGAGTTATTTGTACTCCCGCTTGGAGTCTTGGTCCTTTGGAGAAATTTTTTAAAGTTATAAAATGTGTCAAAAAGTAATTCCTGCTGTAATGGCAAGTGGAAAATATGAGAAAATAGTGGCATTCCACTTTTGAGAACAAAATTATCAACTTGACTCTAAACATTCAAACCCTTGATTTGCTATAAAAAGTTCTTCCAAAACCTGTTTGGATTTCTTAAGAGAGTTCTGCACAGTAGCTTTTGATCACATCTGATCATCATTTTCAGTGTGAGGAATGAAAGCACATTTGGAGCTGATTTGGACACCGGGAGCTTCGTTAGGGAATAGAGGAAAGGCATTGTCTTGTTGGTAGTTGCTTTGTATGGAAAATATACTATTGGATGGAAAGTCCTTAAAAACTCTGCAGCCTCATAACAGGTTCATGAAAGTTATTTCAAGTTTTTAAACATTATTGGGATCACAATTCCTAATACTAATTGTACATATAATGAAAGGAAACTTCTGGTCAGGGCTCTACTCCGGTAAACTGACAGCAAGTAGCTGCTCTAACTTTTTACAGAAAAACCCAATGCTTTGCTAATAAAAGCTGGTGCTGCAGAGCAAGCCTGCATAACCTTTGCTAATTAAGGAACAAGATGGTGTGTTCTTTCATGTGTTTGAACAGCATATTTAGGGCTTTTTCTCCTACTTTAGAAAAAAAAGATGAATAAGAAAACTATTGCCCTGCTGCCCTGCATGGTGACAGATAGAAATACTCCCATGGCATCATTAAACTTGTGGCATAATCATCAGAACTATTTCTGGAGGACAGTTTCAACAAAGATAACAAGCCAACTTGGAATGTGTGGTAGCTTCATATTTGTAAATTCTTCTGGTTTTTATATCCCTTATTTTAAATATCTTCTCAAAAGCCAAAAGGGAACATTCAGGCAGATGATTACATCTTACTCGCCGTTACATATCCAAAGCCTGGATCGCACCCACACCTTTGTTTCACTCGCACATGGCACGCGCGGCAGTGAACAAAGGAGTGCTGACAGCGCCAAGTGGTCGCCTTCCCAATCTGTTCTCGAAGAAGTCAACATATGTATATATGCACTGTGAGTTGTTCCAGGTTTTAACAAGTTCTCAAATCACCACATAAAATGCTTTGAAAAACACATTACTGCAAGCTTGGCACATCCAAGAGATTCCTTGGTTCTCTCCCTCATCTTTTTGGGAGAAACAGCTAAACCATTTTTTCCACTCTAACTCGTTAGTTACAAATTCGTTTCTTTGGAGCTATCTGCAAGCATTACTCCAATGAAATCAATTTGCATTTCTATAAAAAAACCCCTTAAAGTAAAAATCTTTCTTTGAAACTCACTTCAACTATTCCTTTGCAAAAGCTAAAGTTGCTTTATGATTTTTTTTAACCAAAAGATTAATGCTTAAAATAATAGCAATATGAGTAAATGACTACTTTATGACACAAAAAGCTTTCTCTGATGGAGAAACAGTGGAATTGTCTTTGCATGCCTCCTCACTCCCTCCAAGTGTCTTCTCACAAGACTTTCACTATATGATTCAAACAAGACAATTTTTATGCCCACAGTTGAACTTCCCTGCAGCAATATTCTACAGGATTAAAAATTATGTATGTCCGCGTTACCAGTCTGAGGTAAATCCCCCAGCTGAAGCAAACAGGGAGGGGAAATGAACGGCTGCTCTCAGCTTTACAGCAGCAGGAAACCTTGCCCTTGCTGTGCCTACTTTTAAAATTGGAAAGACAAAGGGTAACACACTTACCACTTGGAAATCAAAATGGTGCTCAAACATGAATACTGGCCTTCTCTTTGGACTTAATAGAGTATAACCTGATTCCATGTGTATTCTTACCATTTTATGAAAAGGCATTACTGATACCTTAAAAATATCTTTCCTGTCTAGAACTAGAAAGTGTTATATTTTATTCTTGCTGAATTACATCCAGTAAGCATTATAAAACATGACAAATTAATAATTGGGGAAAAATTGAAAAATATGTTCGCTGTATATTTATTTTTTTAGAAATCCACAAGTAGCTTTATAGAGTTTATGGCTCACCATCTCCTTCATGGTCTTGGGCACATCAGTCAGGACCTGTTTTTCCAGAAATGCTAAGTGGAAGCCATAGCTGTGCAAAATGAGAAGGAGCTTTAGTGCTTAGTTAATTGAGGCTCCTCAATCTCTTCACATCTCATTTTTCAAAAAATTGCCTAATAACAGAGAAAATTCCTTATTACAGGAGACATTCAAATTTACAGAGATGGCATACTTCATGTCACACCTTGTGTAGTTTTGTCAACTGCACTCGCAAAAGAATGCCTAGAAATATCAACTTCAAACTCCCCTCCTTATTTTAGTTCTCCTCACAGAAAGTATGTATTAAAAATACAATTTTGCAGACTTTAAAAAAAAAGGAGAGAATAACAGTTTCCTCTTCTTTTATCTTTTTTTTTTTTGAAAGAAGATTAGGATACAAAATGAAAGCGTGAAAGAAATGGAAATCATTAACGTCTATAGGATCATGCCATTGGCACCAGCAGAGGAAGTCACAAAGTGTCTTCTTATTGAGAGACAAATCAGAGTATTAGAAGTGGGGGGTAAGAAAAGTTAAGGTATTGAAAGTATCTTAAAGTTAAACAATTGGTTTTAAGAAAGGAACTGAAGATGAATGTTTAAAGTGTGTTATACTTGGGAATAGTTATCACTCCAAAAGTGAGGGGTGTAAAGGAATGAGTGAGAAAACAGATGCTACAAATAAAAAATAGACATGCAATGTGGACTGAAACCAAATCAAAAGTGTTGATGGACAGATGAGAAAAGTTACGTTTGTGCAAAGGTCAGGAAAGTTAGGAATTTGAGCAGAGAGGAAGACTGTTTCAAGTGCTCTATATTCTGTAACTCAAAAGGGAGAGGAGAATATGTTCTGGTCACGAAGAATGAGAGGAACAGACCCTGTGAAACTGAAAAATATGAGCTACACAGAAAGAAAGGAATCAACATTGGTGCCAAAACATGCATATAAGATTACGAGTCAAATTCCTAATGTTAGTTATGAGGGGTTTCAGTAAAGATCATAAGATCAGTTCTAGAGGGTCTTTTTTTTTCTTTTCCTAGACTCATTTAAGCACACTTTACCCCAGAGTTTTGAACCAGCTAAAAGCAGTGGTTTGGAAACTTCTGTCTCAATGAGTGACTAAATTCTGCATTTGTGAAACTGAAGATTAATTTTTCTCAAGCTGACTGCCATACCTCCTGCAGGACTTCAGTGTGACTTAGTCAGATCAAGTGGTAGGATATCCTTGAGGAGGTACTGGAAACACGGCCAAGAAGATGCTTTCCTGTTCTCCTTTCCTCTGAAATAACAGATACTGATTGCTGCCAGAAACAGGATACCAAACAAGGTAGATTTTTGACCTGAGTCAGTATGGGAATTCCTGCAAGTCCTACGAAGAACAGAAAAGCGTAACAGTTCTCTCCCAGAGTTCCCAAATCTTCTGTGCTTTGCTTTTCTCAGCAAAGCAAATAAGATCAGAAGGAAAGCCTACAGAGATCAAAATAATAACATTAGGAAACAAAGTTTTCTAAAAATAAAAGTAATAGTTACCACATTTAATTCTACTGTCAACAGATACTATTAAGAGAAAGAGTAGAACATGCCAAAAGTGCATTGTATTAAACTTTGTGAGTTTTGGTGATGACAAAATGTCTATAAATGGGATACCTATTTGTACTTGTTCTTTGAATGGTCCTCGCTATTTCCTTCCTGAAGTAAGTGAACAAGCCAGTAGTATATCCTCTGTGAAAAGTGTGTACAAACCTGCGTGCTTCCAAAAATGAAAGATATAAACCCCCCCGCATTTGTGACATCATTTAGTTAAATTAGTCAGAGAACAAGGCCAAGCCACTCTCAAGAAGAATAAGATGTCAACATTTGGAATAAACTTCATTGAACTTAGTTTTGATCATCCTTGAATTCTGAAGATTTATGTTCTCCTTGGGTTTTTATAAACAAAACCAAAAAGGGCACATAAATATATAGAGACACAGAGTTCCTTAATCCTGAATGACTCAGTCTTTTGTCTTTTTTGACAGAAAGAAAGAAAATATATCAGTGCTATCCCAGAATACAGTTGCTATTTTTAATACTGTTTTATTTCTAAAATAACATTAAGTTTAGTCAATAGAAGTGGGCAGCAACAATCGGCACCTCATACCAGGCGTTCCGCAGAGCCACAATGAGTGCCCAACTCAAGCATCATAGCAAAACTAGGCTTCTCTTTCCATGGTCCTTTGTTTTCTCAGAGACAACTTCCAGAGTCCATGCATTTTTCAAGACAGTCATTTTAGGAAACTCACAGATGAATATAATTATACTCTTGATTGATGTACATCAGAAACTGCCTTTCCGAAAGACTGGCCATGCTCCAGTCTTTAGTCTGTCAAAGTGCCATTGAGTAAAAAAAGCCTTTTTGGCTTGGCAGGGCCCACAGGGCAAGAACCTCTATTCATTATTTTTTGTCTCTCTAAAGCTGCACTAGCAGAGCTTGCCTTAGTGAGGATCCTGGAAGAGAAAGCGTGCAGACCTCCAGTGTCTCATCCTTTGGCAAAATAGAATCAGACAGCAGAAATTTGGAGCATAAAACTATGACATAGTGACATGAGATTTTGGTGGTGGTTCACTTAAATAATTCATTAGTTTCCTTGTTCAGGTTCAGCAGAACATTGCTGAAGTGAAAGAAGGATTGAGTAAACAAATACCCCTGCAAGGATGTTTTCCTTGAATATTTTATGATCTCTTCTTGCAGAACTGAAAACTTTTGAATGGAAAGAGATGTGGGAGCAGCTTTGGAGTGTCAAAATCAAAATGTTTGGAATATAAAAGGCAAAGATATACCAAAGCGAGATGAGAAAAAGCTTGCAGTGTGGACTGACTCAAGTTATTTTAGTGACTTCATAGAATTCTGGTATTTAGTCCTTTCTCAACGCCTAGGTAGGGAAAGCAGAAACCAGTTTTAACCTGNAGAACAGGAGAAAATAAAGAAATTAAGGGAAAGAGTGTATAAAGCAACTATCAGAAAAAAACCTTGCAGATAAATACAAGCAAGAGAGAATTTCCCTTCTAAAAGCACGTACAAGAAAATTCTTTGTTTCAAAATATACAAGAAAAAGGCACTGTAGAAATTAGCTTGCACTTTAGGACTCGGGTCTAAGACTGATACAGTTCATCTTCAACATAGTCATTCCGTTCCTTCAAACCAAATTCGCTAAACCTATTTTACTACCTTTCTTGTTAGCAACATTCTGAAATAATTAATGTTAGGAGCTGACTACAATATGAATTTGC
>VYZV01025249.1:1177-14106 GCA_013401275.1 Pandion haliaetus
GTTATCTTTCACACTGAAGATGATCCAACTTTCACACTGAAGATGATCCAACTGCTTTTAACAGTCAAGAAAGCGCAGCTCGTCATATTCGTCTGAGCAGCCACACTTTTTGATGGCAGTTTTCCAATGTCAATATAGTTCTTTGTTCTTTATTATTCTTTTTTTCTTCTTCTACAAGGCATACCTAATTAATTGTAATCATCTTCCAGTTCATTGCTTATACCTCTCACTATGTAGTGCTACAGAGAGCCAACTGCAACCAGGAACTATGAAACTTTATGGTATTGCAGGTGTTGTAAGAAAAGACCTAACTATAAGTACATAGAGACTTCACTGACAATAAAGTAATATTCCAAAGCCACTTTTTATAGGCAATTTATCAATAAGTCTTTGTCCTAACACAACAAAGGTCCATTACAGTAAGCCACTCCAGGGCACCCAGTGATAGCACACATCTCATGATTGCTCTGACAATGAAGTATACATTGCTGAGTTGGAAAATTTTAGGTTTTAGAGGGCTAGAATTAGGCACATGAAGCCTTGAATCTTGTTATGAAATGGTTCAACCATATGTTTCAACCCTCTGAAAACTGGTTCAGTAGTTAAAAC
Organism: Pandion haliaetus; assembly: GCA_013401275.1. Taxonomy (NCBI): domain Eukaryota; kingdom Metazoa; phylum Chordata; class Aves; order Accipitriformes; family Pandionidae; genus Pandion; species Pandion haliaetus. Next base: position 1,787 of record VYZV01025249.1, read on the forward strand.
AGCCATATATGTCAGCTTATCTTGACACATACTTTACATTAGACGAGTTTCAAAGGATTTTGCCTATTATTATTGTTATTAGAGTACTTCCAAGAATAATTTTAACCAGCACAATTCTCAAAACCTGGTTAATTCTTTCATAATTACTATTACCTTTCCCTAAGTCATTTTAAAACATATTGTAGGATATGCTGGCTATACCCCTCAGAGAAATGACAGAAAACAATTAAGTTCACTAAGCACAGGGTATTTAGAAGCAGAGCTACACAAGTGGAAGGGTTGAACACAAGGCCTGAGCATTACTGACTGGTGGAGATCCAGCATTTTAAAAAAGAGGAGGTGAGAGGGGCTGGGAAAGAGGGAAGAGAAGAAAAGCCAACAAAAAGTATCGTCACAAGAGAACTAAGCTTTAGGACCAGAACTAACTAGAGAAAGGTTTATACACTCAGGCAAAGGACTGGTTTTTCTTCAATTCTCTGCCAGTTCCCAGCCATGCACTGAGTGGGGGAGACAGCGGGGAGAATGAAGAAAGACTGTTCAAGTTAAGAAGAGTAACAGTAGGATTTTCTAACAGCAGGATTTTCAAAGATCAGGAAAATATAAAGTTTTTCATTGAAACTGTCTTAAATTCAGAAAGGTATTTTATTTTTTAAAAACTCATGGTGCCTTGCAAATAAGGCTGAGACTCCTTTAACAGTTGTTGATAAATACCAGGACATGAGGATTCATAAACTGATTTATGTTGCCTCAGGCTTACGGGCTAATTTCTACAAGTACCCCTCCTGTCAGACTATACTTCTGAATACTTTGTTGTGGAGAATATATAGAGCCATTTTTCTTCAAATCTTTATTAGTGTCATTAATGAAGATCTGAAAGACAAAAGAAGTTGTCTTTCTGCCATAAATTACAAATTGCCTCCTTTATCTTCAGAAAGTAAAGTAAAACTTGCAGCAGATTAATGATACTAGATTATTATCTAAAAAGCTGGCATGTTGACTTCTCAGTGTTCAGGAGACTAAATTCTAAAAGCATCTACAAAAAGGATAAAACAGAGTCATTTTGGGTACTCTGGGCATTCTGCTTTATACTAACTCAATCCACCGTTTTCTATAGCGCATGTAACTGCTGTAAGGATTCCAGCTACTATATGGATTCATGTGTTCCTATCTCACAAGATGCTTACGTGAGGAAAGACTTCACTTTGCAGTCTATTTCCAATAGCTGTACATTTTTATGGATGTTAATATTTAACCGCAATGCCATCCCTCCAGATAGCAATGCAATATTTCAGAATTTTCCACTATCATTACATTACTGTGTTTACACTAGAACAGACACTTCCTGCAGGTAAATTATGCCAATGTAGATTTATACTCATCTACCCTTTTTTTATGCCACACACAAGACCTCATCTACCTTCGAAAAATGACACTGACAAAGACAACACTTCATCGTATCTAAGGAAAATGTATGTTTTGTACTGCCCAGGCTAATTCACACTTTGAAGCAGAAACAAATCTTTGATTCAGAACTGATTTCAGTCTTCAAGTTTTACGGCAACCTCAGCAATGCTACTTAAACCAAAGCACCTGAGTTATGCTGCAGTAACAGCACAGGCGTGCATGCCCCCATCCAATTAAGCTTTACCTCACTTCCTCTGATGGAAAAGCTACCACACTTTTACTATAAAGTAAAAGGAGGAATGTGGGCATTTACCAATGTGCACCACCGTAAAAGCATAAAGCCATACCTTGAGGCACCTCACAGGAACTGTTTACACTGCTGCTCTCAAGCGACTCTCTGGATCTGCCACTGGCTGCCACATTCAGCAGGTCTTCAGCCTGTTTTGCTCACAAACAGGAGCCAGTACATGACCTAGTCAGGATTAGCTCTCCTCACTCTTCATCTTTTATTTAGCACTTCTGACCTCAAAACCAGAGACCAGAGCTGGTGTAATATGACATACATTGCCAGAGATCTCATCTGATAAGGACTAAGGAAACCTTTGAATAGAAAAAATAAAGGCTTGCAACCAAAGGAAGAATCATTGTTATGCAACTGCGTGCCATCAACATACGGATGATCCTCAACACCAAATGAAGTCCAGAGGCTTAGCTTCAGTACCACAACCTCAACAAATGTAATTGAGGCATTTCCTGAGGAGAATGTCAAGTTAAATAAGCACTAGTCAGCTCCCCTAATTTCAAACCAGTATTTGAAAATGCAGGAATAGTGTTCTAGTGGACAATAGGCAAGCATCTAGAAGACAACTAGTTTTTACAAGCCACTTCATTAATTGGTGAGTTGCAAAACATGACTTTAAAAAACTCATTACAGAGGGCTGATTAAGAGCTTTAAAGACTTATGATCCATCACCAGATGTAGAAAGTAAGAAGTTACTCAGAAGCCGAGAACTAAAATGCTTTTGGTGATAGCATCAGATGAAAAAGCAAAATGGTTTCCCTATGCACAAAATAGACTGTTTTTGCAGACAGAACCAAACATGAAGATTTGTTATTAAGAAACTTCAGGGCTTTTCCTGAACTCAGGGGTTAGTTATAACATCAACCAAGTCTTTGGCTGACTAGGTTTTGCTACCTGTCAATGTGATAGGGAAAAAGCAGTGACCCTCCATCAGCAAAACAAAGTTCCAAGGGCACAGGAAGAAAAAATTTATGTTAATGACCAAGAGATGTTAAACATTTTTATACCAGACAGACTTTGGAATTTATCAGCTGCAACAACAATACAGTTTGAAAGAAAATTAGGTTATTGGATTAAACCCCATGCCTTCTTTCATATGATGTAATTCCACCATGGAGCTCTATTCTTTCTAGGGGAAGATTTAAAAATTGCAACTGAAATAAACCAAACTCAGAAGGCAGTTTTGTTTACTGTACTGAAAAAAATCTTAGCCCATCTGGAACCAAACGCAAAACTACTTTTAAGTCATAGAACTGAACAAAAATCTCATTAAAATTTAAGGCATAGCACTGAACTGTGGCTTTCATTAAGATCCATTTTCCTAAGCCAAAACCAATACCAAAACCAAAGCGACCAATAAGGACCAAAAAAGGTCAAATGCATTTACACTGTAATACCAACTTGTATCGAAACTTTTCTTCCCTCCCAACACAAGCGTAATATTCAAAATGGAATAACAATGACTAGCATCTGCTTTTGTTTAAGCAAGACAGGCTTTTTGGATTATTTGAATCGGAAAAAACGATTACAGCCCACTAACATAGAGTGCTTTTAACAAAACCTGATTCATTTTCAAAGCTGCAGCTGATCAGCTAAACTGAGCAGAGACATTTATGTCTACATTCAAACATTTGTCCCACTTCTGCTCCAAAAACTCCCAAGTTATTCTGAGCACATACTGGAAAAGGAATGCAGTCAGAATGCCAAGAAACTTTTGGCTTCAGTGCTCTTCAGCCAAGGAATTCTGCTATGTAACTGTTTGCCCGAGAGGCCCATTTTCTACCTTCTTGTATTTGATGCACTGAGAGCTACAGCACAGTTCTGTTACAACCAGTCATCAAGAGCAACACCATACTGGTGATGCAACACATTATTCTCCTTCATGTACATAAGTATTTTTTTCAGAGGGAGACAAGTTTGGTAGATGTTTGTGCGAGAGTCAGTTCTGACTGATTTTCTCCACTGGAATTGAGCTGTGCTGGCAATAAACTATAGATAGACCTTTAAATATTGCAACAATATTCTGAAATTCTACATGGCTCGTCACACGGGGTTATTCATGTAACAACTGTTGCTTAAGCCCACTATTAGAAGCCAGAAACCTGTCATTGCCTTGACTTTGAATTCAGGCCGTAATATTCCAGGACATCTTCAGTGTCTAATTGCTCATCACCATCACAGTAAAGAAAATACTAAAATGTTGACTTCTCTGTACTAACATCAGCCTAGACTATTTGTTAATTCAACAAGATTACACTCATTCTATACTGAGAAGCTTTGAGTTTTTATTTCAAATTCTTTCTAAAACCAGTCTAAAAATCTTTATTACTAAATAATGCCAGCCTTCCTACAATTAGGGCTAATTTTCAGTTATCACTACCAAACCAAGCTACCATTATCCACTGAAGGACATTGTACTCAAGAACATCATCATACATCTATGTTTCACTGAATGCCAGGTTTTCACGCATATAGATTAGGACCAGACAAAAAAAAGTGCAACACCACACACATCATGGAAACATGTATTTTTCACTTGTGAATATTTTGCTTAAGGATTATACTGATTGAGAACTAGGTCTGAAGAGCCTGGCTTTAATTTACCACCAGGGAAAGTACCCTGCCAAACAGTGTTTAACTTGACCATGACCCATGGCCAACTCCTGCCATGCTAGAGATGCCATCAGGCAGTCTGCAAAGCTAACAGCTGCCATAGAGGATTTATCGCAGTAAGAAAAAAATAAACATATCCAGTTGCCTTGAACAAAGTCATGTTACCCTCCACAAACTGTAATTAAAACACTTCTGAAAAGGTGGTAAAAGAGACCTCGTTAATTGTAAGATGTGACATGGAAGAAGAACTGGGCATACATACACACACCATAGTGCTCACTCTACAGTATTGTATGAAAAACAAACAGGGCTACTTTTTGAAGAAACCTAAGTAAGAAAGTAAGTTCAAATAAGAATGAAAGAGTTACAAGACAGTAAAACAAATCAGTATGCTGACTGAAAAGTCAACCTGGTTTATCATAGCCACAGTAACACTACTAGCAATTCCCAATGCCAAGTAGCTCAGCCCATGCAGGACTGCCAGCTACTTGGGGGTGGGGGGGGGGAATCCACTTATCCCACTGTCTGGAAGATTGAGCTTAGCTGATCCAGCCAATGTGGAAGCCACCTCCTCCCTTTTTCTTCCCCTGAAGCAGTGATTTCATTCAAACAAGATTGTTTTTCCCAAAAAAACCCAAAGAATATAAGTAAACATACAAGTCTCTAAGCAGCTAAACAAGCCAAGGGGGAAAAAAAAAAATCCATTTTAATTGTGAAATGTTTGTCTTTACAGCTGCATAAAAATTAACTTGACTCCTAACACAAGAACCTGCGTGTATTTACTTTACCAAGGTAGTGCTGAAGTTTACTGGAAGACTAACAAGAAAAATAAACAAGCAAAGAAACACTTAAAAGGACACAAACCCCTTATATAGTATAGCTCTGAAAGACTCAGAATTCTAGAAATCTTTGGTCCCAAAGGCCTGCAAAATTGTTTCAAACAGCAACCAGTTAAAAGGATGTTATGGGTTTGTGTGGCGCAGGGTTTTTTTGGGAGCAGGGGAGGGGGCTGCAGAGGTGGCACCTGTGAGAAGCTGCTAGAAGCTCCCCCGGCTCCAAAAAGTTGGACCCACCTCTGGCCCAGGCCAAGCCCATCAGTGACGGTGGGAGCGCCTCTGGGAGAACAGATTGAAGAAGGGGAACCGGCAGGGAGTGGGGGAATTGGAACGTGAGAGGAACCCCTCTGCAGATCCCGAGGTCAGTGAAGAAGGAGGGGCAGGAGGGGCGCCTGAGGAGGCTGATGGCCCTGCAGCCCGTGGGGAGACGGCAGGCTGTCCCCCTGCAGCCCAGAGAGGTGAACGGTGGAGCGGAGGCTCCCCAAGATGGCCGTGACTCCATGGGAAAGCCCGCGCTGGAGCAGTGTGAGGCTGGAGAGCAGCCTGCGGAAAGGACCCGCGCCAGGGAAGTTTGTGAGGAACTGCAGCCCCCGGAAAGGAACCACGTTGGAGAAGTTGGTGAAGGACTGTCTCCCGTGGGAGGGACCCCACGGTGGAGCAGGGGACGAGTGAGGAATCTTCCCCCTGAGGAAAGGAGTGGCAGAGACAAGGTGTGGCGAACTGTCACAACCCCCAGCCCCTGTTCCCCTGCGCCGCCGGGGGGAGGAGGGAGAGAGAACCGGGAATGGAGCTGAGCCGGGAAGGCGGGAGGGGTGGGGGGAAGGTGTTCTGAGGTTGGGTTTTCCTTCCTAATATACTTGATTTGATTTGTAGTAAATTAAATCGATTTAGTTCCTTCCCCAAGTTGAGCCTGTCTTTTGCCCATGACCGTAAGTGGGGAGTGATCCCTCCCAGTCCTTGTCTCAACCCAGGAGCCTGCCTTTGGATTTTCTCCTCATCCCACCGTGGCCAGTGGAGGGGATGGGGAGCAAGCGAGCGGCTGCGTGGTGCTTTGTTACTGGCCGGGCTGGAACCAAAACCACGACAAAGGAGCACACTAGTTTCCCAAACTGGATCAAATGACTGCAGAAATAATAGTAAAGTCAAAGTGCATCTGGTGAGAAACGTAATACAGTTCAGTCTCTGCCTACGTAAATAACACAAAAGGGCAGAACACTAGAAGACCATTTCCTAATTTATCCAAACTATCAAGGGAATCTCTCCCAAATTTGACATACCAGAAGCAGGAAAGGGAAAAAATGCATTTTAGACGTATCTCACAGAATACCCTTTGCCAAAGACAGCTACTGGAGCTATTTGATTATACTACCAAGGAAGTCCTCCAGAATCAGAAAGCTGCAATCTGCAAAGCCTGGAAGATTAATGTTCCAACAAATAAACATATTGGGGAAAAAAAACAAAACAGAGGGTATGTTCAAATTTTGAACAAAGTCTGCTGGGAAAACTACACGAGAACAGCAGCATGATGCATACCTATTACCTTGAAACAGCAGACAGCAATCACTGTTAGGTGTTTCATGAACAGTAAGTTCATTCAAAAAATAAGTAAATTAATAATAACCCTATATGGATCACTGTTTTGAGAGGAAATGGTTTAAGGTAAACTAACAAAGTGATTTGAGTGAAAAATATACTGCAATTCAAAACTCCTGAGATGGAAGAATACAGAAAAGAGTGGTTTAATGTTCCACACATGAATACTGAAAATGGTCTGGTAATATCAGTCTAAATCCTTGCAGCATCTGCTCAGACCTTTATCTTGCCAAGCTGAATAAACAGAATTCCATGCTGTTTTTATTGAGCAGTGTTTTCAGATAAGATGTAAAGAATTATGTCCCTGAAAGGACTACAACAGTAATTTGATGTAACACCAACCAAATGCTTCCTCTGTATGGTGCCACTATACTGATTGTTTTGCGTTTCCGTTCAGGCAGTAGATGGATGAGCTTCAGGGATGTTATACGTAAGCATTCACTCAGCAAGCCAAAACGTATCTTAAAGGCTCCCAATGTCTCAAATATTAATGAAGCATCATTCCAAAGAAAACAGGTGACAAGGTAGCAAGTCACCGAGATCAGGACTGAAAAAGTGTTGTCTGCAGTACACACTGTCCAATTCATTCTCACCCTTTCAGATTTGTTAGTTTGAGAAGGGAGTTGTTTTGTGTTTTTATGGGAGGAACAGGTCAGGCAGCAAGCTAGAGTCAAGCCCTGAACTGATGCTAACTAAATCTGGTTCAACCCGATTTAATCTGAGGGATGACAAGACGAAAGGGACACTTCCGCTTTGTCAGTTCACCTTTTATCTCACCTCTCTAGGACAGTGGATAACTAGTGCCCCAACTCACACGTCAGAGCTTTGTTTCTGTGTGGTGTCCTTATGCCACTAGGCAGACCAAAACTTAACAGGACATTTCAACATGCAAGAGCAGCACATTGTAATAAATAAGGCTGATACGGCTGACAACCTAAAGTTCCCTGCCACAATAAGCAAAAGACAGGGAAGGTCAGAACTAGGAAAAAAAAAAAAACCAAACAAACAAAAACCCCAACAACCCACAGCTAGAAAGACAACTGCATCCTGCAAAAGATTCAGAATACTAGAAGGACCTTCGTGCCATGTTTCCATACAGATCAAACATTTTATTACTGTTACTGGAAACCTATAGCTAGTCGCAACAGCAGGCACTGCTTGTGATGTTCAAGAACTTAAACCACTCATTTCCATTGTCTTAATAGTGCTGAAAGTGAGCAAGTAAGTCTTAGTCTAACCTTAGTATTGAAAGATTGCCTACACGTAGTTGACACATGCTGCTATGAAATACTCTTCTTTCAAATTCAACTATACTGGTAAGTATAAAACAAGGAATGCTGAAAAAAGACATTAAAATAGAAAACGTAAAGAACAGTATTATAAGGATAGGCAAACTAATGGAAGTAAACAAAATCTCAGGCTCTTTATTATTCAAACACATGAACATAACAGCTATGCCAGCAGAAACTAAACGGCAACCTTGGACAACTCCATCCAGCATGTTTGTTCCCTTCTCCTGCCAGACATACCAATGAGAGCATTCAAGCAATGAACGCTTCATAAACATTGCAAAATCATCCACTTGCTTTCATAATTAGCCAGTGAGAGAGCTGCTATCACCACATCCACACGAAAGATGAATGAGAAGGGCCTGGAAACCACTTGCTACACACACCTTGCCTAACAGGACGTTACTAGCCCACAGCCACGCAAGGCAGAGGTGTCCAAGAATTGTGATACGGATCCCAGCTGAAGAGGCTGGACGACCCCATAAAGGGAAAAAAAGAAATCCACACACAAAGAGGATAGAATAAAGAAGATTTCAAGTATTTCCCCAAGCTAGTACTGCTAGGCTCAGAGATTACATTTGTCTTGACCTCATCTTTATGTTAGAATTCACATTTGGCAAAGTTGTTCAATATCTAACATAAACACTGTTTAAGTTCCTTCAGTTCTGAGTGCTCATTACAGCTGACTTTTGTCATGTTTATGAACCAACTCTCTCTCTCCTTTAAATGTTTTTCTTAATAGATAAAAAACTGTTGCACGTTTATAAAGATCCATGTCAACCTCCTAAAAAAAGACAGGAGCAAAGGCAAGTCTCAAAACAGCTTCAGGCTGATGGCATCTTAAGCGTCAGGGCACAGGTCCTGTGTATTCCAGCTGATACCATAGCAGAGCTTTTTAACAAAGCTGTCTAATGTATTTTGAAACCTATCCTACTCATTTACTGCTAACTTAAGTTAACATAAGTTAAAAGTCACTGAAGATTCAGTCTTAAGAACAAAATACGCTTGTAGTAACCATTAAGACTTATTCACACTACTAAATGTCTCTGGCAAGCAAGCTAACTCCTGCAACTCTTTCATAAAGTTAAGAAGATTCTAAATAAAACATCCAACATCATTCTCATCACTTCAAAGGTCAGCAGTTTGGCACCTTACATAGCTGTTACCTCAAATTCACCTTCGTTCCTCATGTTGTGTTGTCAGTAGATGAGCCTACAGCATCACAGGCAGTGCAAGAAGGGCACTACCACTGCATCATGCCTTTTCTATGTAATCTTGTTCTCGAATGTCATTATTAACTAACCTCCACCATAAGTTTCCCCAATACCTTTCAGATGCTTTTGAACTCAGAAGATAACTTTTTTCACGAAGGAAGTGACAAGATAAGCAAATACCTCATTATGTGCCACCTAAAAATAAGAAAATATCTTTCAGGAAAAGAGTGTACATTAATTTCCAAACTGAAGATAGCCGACCTCAGAAAGCTCCAAATTAAGCTCACAGCACCTCTATCACAGTCTTATCTTCCTATGAACTACACTGATTAGTGTAACCCCTTTATTTGACCTTTATAAGAGAACTTTAAAAACCTTGGTAACACTCTATCAAGTTAAACTCTCAAATCACAACCACCACACACACTCCAATTTTAGCTCCATAGAACAATTTAGGTAATCACTGCTACCTTAAATAGCTAGTCCTCTAAGAAAAACATAGGAAAAATAGAAAACAAAAAGCCTAAGGACACTGCTCAAACCTGGAATTCACTGCAAATACAAAGAGCCCAAGATGATTAGTCTATATTTTCTATACGCTGATTGACATCAACCCCACCCAGGGAAAAAGCAGCCTTAGCTACCACTGCCTCCTGACAAGTTATATGACCTTTGCACAATTTGTAGTCATATCCAACTTCCACATCAGCTCAAATTCCTGTACACTCAAAAAGCGTAAAAAAAATGAACTGAACTCCCTGTATTTACTTGAGATCTGGCTATTAAACCAGGGAAAGGAATGTTTATCAGCCCATTCAAGTAGCCTCTTAAGTCATTACCTTTCTGATAAGCCACCACTGTGTCAGACATTTGACTGTAACAGCAACTGACCATTTTGGGAGGATGCTATTTTTAGCCCTGTGATTCTATTCCTAACAAAATAATTAGCAGACTTGTTTTGCACACTTTCCTGCAACTCTTGTTCATTGCTACCCAATTCTCACTGTAAAGCTTTCGGAAAAAGCTATGGAATCTTCATGATGTATTGAAGTAACTTCACAATTCAGTAGAAATTAATTACCACTTCTAGTTCTTTGGAGAAAAGAAATTATCCCATGTTCATCCTTTGGGAGAATCAGATGAAGAGTCAGAATCAAAACCTGCATTAAATACTAACCACCATTTTCTTCAGTGAAATTAGCTTAATAATATGAATACAAAAACTTGGGATTATTGTGGACAGCCACACACATGACCACCTCCTAGCCTGACATAGGAAAACTGAATTATTCATTAACAGCAGAAGCCTGGCATCTCTCTCTCCTGTCCCTCTTACTGCAGTGGCAACACTTTTAACACAGTGATCCAGTTTTAACAAACCTCAAAACAGGGCCAAACTGACTAAAATTTGCTGTGTAACAAATTGACACATTCTTGCAATATTCTAGTAGGAAACCCTAAGCAGGTAATTACTTCTACAGTACTAAGGGTTTCTTTTATAATGCTTGAAACTTGCCTTTGGGCACCTAGCATGCAAACTTGGAATAGGCATTGCATATGACAATGATTCTCTCCCTCCCACCCCCCCCCCCACTTACTAAATTTGTTAACAAAGTACAGTGTGTGCTTTGGCTACAGCCCAAGAGACCTACTTCCAGCGTCCCCCCCCAATAATGAAGCACCTATAAAAATTATAGGAAAGAACTGCAAACCTTGCCACTCAGAAGATGAGCTAAAATGTTTATCTTTGGCATTTAAGAGTTCTTCAAATAAACCTTTGAACATGCATCACTTCTGCAGGACAGAAAAACAAAGAATTCTGTTTATGGTATTTTACAACCTAATTTACAGAGCTAAGATGAACAATGAGTTGGAGAGATCAGCAGAGAGGAACAACGAAGAGCTGCTCCAACTTCACCCTGTGCACTGCTCCTTCTCCATCAACAGCCAAGTCATTCAAGTCACCAGGCTGACTTAGACTGAACTCGGAGCACGAAAGCCAATGTCACATGCCCAAACTAGTTTCATGTCAAAATGCCAACCCAAAAGCAATCACCTAGGAGCTCAAACTCCTGATAAAATAAGGAATACAGCTAAAACCACAACTGCCTCCAAATCAAAATGTAAACAGCAATGTCCACAGAAGAATGTGCCAATGAACAAACTGCTCAAGTTCTCAAAACTCACTGAAAGAGAGCTGCAGTTTTGAACCTGTACCCCCTGCTAACAGCATATTCAAAAGCTCTAGCAAGGAAAAGCGTTATCTTAGACTGAAACTGGTGTTGGAATTTTTATTTCAGAGCAGCTAGAGCACACAGGTTTCAAGGAAGGCTTGCTTTCTGTTGCTTCTGGCTCCAACGCAAGCAATGTGCAACTCGGTTACTAAAAGGCACCTCTATGACTGTATTCTACAGCCCTCCGGAGATGGTATCCACATTCGTCAGCTGCAGCGTAGAACTTCCTCTTTTGGGACACTTTGCCTTATCTCATAAAGCTCCAGTACAACATGTCTCACTAGGGCAGCTAATACATCACTTTGAAAGACTACAGAAATATACTTATGCTTGCTTTGATTTTATTTTCAGACACGACCACACAAAAAACTATTTCCTTTATTTCAGAAAAGCAGCTCTCCAAAGTACAGACCATCAAACTCTAGCCAAAATAGTAATGCTTTAACAGAGCCAAAAAACTCTGAAGCTGATCCAGTAGCACTGACTGATCTCATTAGCTCTTCTCATGAAAATATACAGATATGACTTCACTCCTGGATTACACTCCTATGTTTAGTTTATACCTAATATGGATATTCAGTGTACAGAAGTAAGTCATTTCCTTTCCTCGCGTAAAGTTCCTTGCCCTTTGTCTAGCCAACAATACAAGGAATAAGTCTGAACTCTCAGAGAACTCACACACAAAGACATTTGTAATTAATAGCAGTTTAGCTTATATTTTTCACTTCAGCATAAACAAACACAGCATTCAGAGCCCTAAAAGTCAGATTGTGCCACAAATGCCCGTTTGACCTGAATTAAAAAAAAAAAAACTAACTCAAAACAAGTTTAAAAAA
>VYZV01025249.1:20856-50856 GCA_013401275.1 Pandion haliaetus
CAACGGTTTCCATGGCGGGCCGCAGGGCGCGGTGCCGCCTGAGGGAGAAGGCGGCGGCGGTGGGGGGGTCCCGGCGGGCAGGGCCGGGGGACGGCCCCGGAGCGGTGGAGGGACACCCCCGGGGCGGCGGGGTACACCCCCGGGGGTGAGGCCGGTGGCGGGCGCTCCTCGTTGCTGGTGCGGTGCCCGATGACCTAACGTCTGGGAGCGGCCTGCNGCCTGGGGCCCGGCCTGGGCGGAGCCCGCGGGCCTGTGGGCGCTGCCAGGCCCAGGGAGGGGATCGTGTGTGTGTGTGTGTGTGTGTGTCCCCGCCACCATCGCCTCAGCCTCGGGGGCTGCAGCCCGCCTCGGCTGCGGGGAAAAGCTTCAAAACTAGAAAGTTCCCCCTCACGCCCCGTCACCCTGCGGGACCGCCACACTGCGGGCATCTGAGCCAGAGCAGCAGAAATAGCTTCTTTCCTGGCTGGGGGAAAAAAGTCTATTTTGAGAGGCAGGGAGGAGTGTTTCCAGCCCAGTTTCTCCCTCGCTATTAAGGTCAGGGACCGAGAAGCTGGACAGAAAAATGCACAGGAGAATTAGGCAAAATGTCGGAATGAAATTAAACAGTTTGCCCTTTTTCCAGGCTTTTCACCAAAATAGCACAAGGCAGCACACAGCCTGCGATCACATTTTCCCCATGCGACTTCATGCCTGTGGAGTCCAAGGCGTTGTGAACAGAGCGGCTTTTATGCCTCGGCAGCACCCGCCCTCGCTCCCAGTCCTTCCTTTTTTCAGGAGCTCAGACTCTGTTTTTCATAGTCTGAGTTCAGCTGCACCTGAATGTCTCGGCAGAGCCATTCCCAGGGTAGGATGCACTAGGGCTGTGGGATACCCTGAGGTGACATTGAACGACTGGTAGACGCAGCTCTCCACCTCTACTGCTTTAATGCTGTCTGTGACCCCGCACTGGAACGAACCTCCCTGTAATTTGTACCCAAATGCATCTGTGCAGCCAGAAATGGCTCTGGATGAAATGATTACCAACGGAGTGTTCACTGGTAATACCAAACCTCGTAGCTCTCCAGGCATTTTGCTACCCTCAGTTCTGCATAACCGGATGTCTTTAAGCAAATTTCATCTTTGAATGCCCTTGAATTGTTCATCTAGAGCAGGAAAAACTGCTGTCAGCCCCTCTCCCGGTGCTGATAGGGCTGGGCAACCGATGTGACAAAGTCCTTTTCATTCCCATTCCTACAGCTTCTGTACAGCCCTCCTCAGCTCAGCAGACTCCCTGGGAGTCGGTGGAAGATTAATTTCTATTCGTTTTACAGAGAGACCAAGGAATCTCGCTGATTCATGGGGTGGGACAGTCTAAATTGGAATCGGTGTGTCACTGTAACCAAACCGATCCGGGAGCAGGGCAGGACTGTGCAGTCCAGCCCCATCCAGGAACCTCCCTGAATAATTGCCCTTAAATTAATTGCAGCCTGTACCACAAAGGACACGGTCGTTGGAACGTGGGTGGGATAGAGAAGAAGGAAAAACATTTCCCTTAACTGGGACTGTCACAGAGACCTTCCATGAGCATCGGTTTTGGGGCTTTATGTTCACTTTTTCCACACGGCAGAGTAAGAAATTTGCACCAGTTGGGCCAAATGTCCCCAGCTGGTTCAGGAACTGGTAACGAGGGGCCTTTATTGCAAGGCCATTGCAGCAGCACACTGGCAGGGGAAAGTTGTTATCCTCTGCTGCTTGTTTGGTGTCCGCTGGGACAGGCAAGAGCTGAGTCCTCTGAACCGGGGCTGAGCAGCGCCAGGTTAAGGAACACTGAGATGCCCGCCCTGCTCAGCCAAGGGCCAAGCCTTCCTCTCCATGCTTCACCATCCTCCTCTGCCAAAAGTTTCAAGATCACAGGGTTTTGTAAAACTTGAAATGCTTTATAAGCCTCCCCAAAGCAAAGAACCACCTACTTTTGAAAAGGCAGTGTTATTAGTACAAAGAAGTAACTCTCCCACGGCGCTGCTAGAGGAAGGTGTAGAGCAACAAATTTGAGGTCTGTGAGGCATTCTGCTTTTTTATGTTTTACCAGCCATACAAAGGAGCTGCCAGGGCCGTTTTTCTTCCTCACTACCACTGAATTTCTTCTCTAACAAAAGAGTTTACATGCTGTTATCTTGCAGAGCAGCTAGTAGCTAGCTTGTTTCATTTATATCCAGCTGCACCAGCTTTGTCTGTTGCTCAATATCTTTTCAGTTATTTTACTTTTAGATTATATTTTCCTGGTTTCCAGCTGCCACCTACCAAACCCCTCATCCTCCCCATTCAAATGAAACCCCTTTCCCTAACAACGCTCAGAACGGTTTTGAAAGTTGAAAGCTCTTGATTCTTTCCTAGTTCTGTAATTGCTACTTATGTTATTCTGGAAGATTTTTTTTTTGATAATACTCAGAATTAATTTGTCCAAGCTTTACAAAATAAATAACCAATCCTCCTAACAATCTGTAGGAAAATGAGTATTACCCACCTTTTACAGCTGTGAGGAATGAGTCAGAGAAGTTAAGTAACTTATTCAAAGCTAAATTTGCACCAAGTCAGGGCGTCAGAACAAAGCAATTCTGGCCCCCCCACCCATGCTTAGATCAGTAGGTCGCTCCCTCTATATTATTTTATGCTGTATTGAGAAGGCTTATTTCCATTTGGCAGAGCAGCAAAACAGCGTATTATTGTTTCACTTCTCTAGCACTTTTGGCCTTTACGCAGCAATTTTCCATCTCAAACTTTCCAAGTGCTTTTGAAACAGGAGGCATCAGATGTTAAAGATATCAAAGCAAGCGTTCTTCTGCCCAGGCCCTCGCTGCGCACGTTCAGCCAGTGGAATTCGCTGCCACATTGACCCTGCGGTTCAAAAATGCCTTTTTATTTCTAAGGGGACTATTTCAGGCACTGGAGGAGCTCAGCATGCAGGTCATGTCGCAGCCCAGCAGGACCGCGTGACATACGAACACCCCAGCTTTTAAACATAATGAAACTGCTTGGAGAAGAAAGGGTGCTGAGGAAGGTCGGGAAGGCAGAATGCAGCACGGCAGCTCGCTAGACCATTCAGCTAGACCATCCAGTGCCGGCCGCGGCTGGAAGCGAGAGCCTGGCCTGACAGTCAGGTTCGTTATAGCTCTTTAAAGCAATGGTGGCTGAAGCTATGAGAAGAACCTGCCCACGGACACCTATTAAAAGAAAGGCAGAAATGACACGCCCTGGTTTAAAAATACCAGCATTCTCATTCCAATGCTAATTTGGGTTCCTGGACTTGTCTGCAGGCCTGGATACTGCAAAATCTTTCCCTGGAGACTTGAAGCGGAAGAGCAGTGACTGCAGGCCCAGAGACCACGTGTCCCAGCTGTGATGGTGCCCCTTTAGCAAAGTAACCCCATAAGCTCCAATTTCCTTTAGCGTCCCATCCAGACACCAAGTGAGATTTTGGGCTCCGTCCATTCCCTGCCACCTAAGATGGACTATTTTGTTCTGCTGATATTGCTCATTTCCTATTTTATTATCCCTGTGTTGAGCAGTGTTTGTTTTTGAAGCGGATCGGAGGGTGTTAGCCCGCCAGATTTACAGGGAGTGCGGGGGAAATCAGACTTCTGCTTGTGTCAGACTGTTTGCAGTTTGCTGTAACTCCCAACCAGCTGTCCCTAGACAGCTCATTTTCATCCAGAGCGGATGCCAACTTTTAGCATTAACTGCAGGCTCACAGAGCTGGTCCCACAAGGCGCTGAAGTGAGCAGCTGAGGACACAGAGCGCTGCGTGGAACCAGACCCAGAGTTAACATCTGACAGTGGTGAAAAATACAGTGGAAAAGAGCTCTCTGCTGTGGGTTGAGGCAGAATTACAGGAGCAGAGGACACATCCCATATCATTATGTGGGAAGTTGACTTCACCCCACAATTTCTGGGTTGCTCCTCTTTTGCTCGGTCCAGGTTAACGCTGCTCCAAGCACAGAAGTTGAAGCACTAAATGTTTCTAGGAAACGTTAATCAAGAACTTTTAGTGGCAGTAATTGCAGCTTGGAGTCATTTAAGAATCGATGTACTTTCCATGCAATAGCATGCTTTTTTTTCTGGTTACTGGCATATGGTACTTACCCCGGGGAGCTGGACGGTAATTAATGCATTTTGTGGTTAAATGTTTGGACTCAGCATCTCACGGCGCCCGAGGAGAAGGGAGGTGGACAAAGCAGGCATTGTGTGCAGGTTTCCCTGGGCTGCCTTACGTCCCGTACGCTGAGGCACGGTGGGGGCAGGTTTACAGGAACGCTGACACAGGCAGAGTTTTCACCTCGCTTCCTTTAGTGTCGCTGAAACACTGGCAAAGTTAAACTGCTTGGCATCTCCCCGCGTTTGGAGGTGATATACCAAGGAGAGGAAAAGGAAAGTTGGCCCTCAGGACCACAGTACAATGGGAGTAATTGAATGCCTGACTCTCCTCTTTCAGCAGGAGGCTGTTGCCATGCCTCTTGTCGCCTCTCTGTGTGTTTCTCACTGCCCTACTTTCAAAATTCAGATATTGGCCTTTTCTCTAATGTGAGCATCAGGAAACAAAGATTTCAGCTTCCCCCTTTTGTAGAAAGGGACCTGAAAAGGACCAAGAGGCAGAGTTCGAGCCTCAGCTAAGTGTGAAGGGAGCTGGAAGCCAAGTCTGGGTGCTGGGAAGTCTCCCGGGGCACATCCCTACAGCAGCACTGCGCAGACACACACGCACCAGGCACCCGGAGTTCCTTCAAGAAAAACCCAAAATCTATTGCAGTTCTGGTGTTAAAAGTTATTGGNTAAGTAAAATCTGTATTTCCCCACCCTTATGTATAGAAGTTGCCTGAAAGTAAATAAGTTAAGGTCATGGGCTGTTTTCTTTTAAGGTTAGTCTCTGGGTGATTCAAAGAGCTGGACTGGTAACGTGGCTTAGTTAAAGAAAAAAACACTATACAACCTGCTTCTGTACAAATAAAAATACCAAATTTGCCTTGCTTTGCTTGATTAAGTGGTTAAATTGGCCACACTACCCTGAAGCACAGCAATCAACTGCCACCACCTAGGTTTCCTCCTGCATTTCTATCATCTGAAAAGCCTGAAAGTTGCCAGTAGCTGGGGACTCCCCTAATGAACTCTTTCCATTATATCCCAGCAGCTCCCAGCTGGGTTTCAACACCCTGGACTGGCTTCTGTCATGAAGCTTAAATGGAAGAAATGCCATTTGATGTGGCTTTTTAATGGTCTGCAAGTTCTGTAAAAGACCCTGGGGGAAGCTGCGGTGTCGAAAGCCAGCGTGCAGCACCGGCAGCCTCTCGTGTCCCGCGTGCTCCATTGTGTGTGAGCAGAGAGTGGAAGCACCAGCTCCGTCCCCATCTTTCATCAGCCTGCAAATGGCATCTGCGTAGGATCTGTCCAATTAAAGTAATTACACCAAGCCAGTATATTTTCTCTCTGGGGTGCAGGCTAACATCAGAGCAAAAAAACCCCAACCGCAGCCCTGAAACCTCTTTATCCCCAGGCTTGCTTGATCCAAAACCATGCTATCAGTGTAGACGCCTGATAATCCATCCCAATTTATTGCAAGACTGTCACCTTTAAAAATACAAACCACTCTGTGTGTTTTCTTCTCAGTAAAGATACTGCTGATGTTCTTTGCTCCACAGCAAAGCTTCAAGCATGGGAGAAACCCTTGGAGGACAGAAGGGAACTACTTTCTGCTCCTGAGCGGCTGCCAGAAATGTGCAGCTGATGGTGTGTGGTGCTAACCCACACCGGCGCTTGGAGCCAGCAAGGGGAGGGAGAGAACAAAGAAAACAGCTCATTCGAGGCCCCGACTCATTTCCCTGCAATATATGCTAAGACTCAGCTTGCACCCAGGGTCTGAAATATCTTTATTTACGGATCTGCACACTTGGCATGAAACGGGCCCCTGCCCCAACCTGGCAGGGTCTTCTCCTGACCTGGCGGTTGCTGGTGTGTCAGCAGCGATGGCAGTCAGCTTGCTCATCGAAACAAAATAATTCAGTTAATTCCTTCTCCTTGGGGAACGGCTGGATGAGGTTAAGTGATTTGCCCCAGGATTGCCCACAGAGCAGCAGATCATTCGGCAGTGCAGGTACAAACTAGTCAGCGTCTGAAGTTTTACATCTCTGCTAGCTCCCAGGGCCGTTTCCACTTCCAGCCATGACAAGGAGCATCGTCCCTCCAGGCTCAGTCTCTCTTCCCTTCCTGGGTGCCGATGCCCAGCCCCGGTTTGCTCCCCCTAAACACCAACCCAAGCCCACTCTCAGTACGACCCCACTGACCTCAGCAGCGCATTTGCTCGTCGGAGTCTAAGACGGTCCAAATGGACCTACACCAAGGAGTTGGTGCTGGGCTTGGTGTAGCCTGGGGCTAGGTGGCCAGGACATGGCATGGGAGACATGGTCAGTGCCAGACCCTCGTGCAGGAGGGAGGATTTTCCACCTCCCCCTCACTGCCCCGAGCACTTACCTGTTCCCAGTGCCATAAAGTGCAAGAGGGAGGCGGGTCCCTGCTCCAGCCGGCGTGGAGATGTGCCCTCATCACTCGTGTCCCGCCCCGGGTAAGGAAAACATCAGTGCTCTCCTCTTCGCCCTGCTACGAGCCTCAAAACTGAACGTGGCACCCAGGTAAACACCCTCACGCCGTAGGCACAAAAACCCTTTGTTGTGCAATGCCATTTTGGCAGCCGCCTCTCCCCATCTTTTCCCCAGGCAGCAGTCTGAGGCTGCTCCCGCACAGCTAAGCCTTGAACATCAGACAAGCGCCTTCTAAATCCCTCAGCAGATTAGGCAGCTATCAGAAGCAGTGAGGGACTCAAACTGACTCCCTGGGTGCGTTTGCCCCTCAAGGCCTGGCAGGCAGCAAGATCCTGATGTGACTCTTTAATTGTCTTTTTATCACGTAAGGACAGCGGGGTTACCGGCGCCCTGCAAAGGGCTGCTTCAGGGCCATAAATCACAGCCAAAGCCTGCGGTAACAGGGGCAGCACTGTGCGCGGGAGGAGGACGCTCAGGGAGCACCAGACGTGGTCGCTGAGCAGTTACGTGATATTACACCTGCAGAAATGTGAGTTCCTTGCAGGTTGCTGCTCGCCCAGCTTAGCCCCGCACCTCCACGGATGGACCTCCTGTCGATGGGGTGAAGCTGTGCACCACGAAGGAGGCATCTCAGTTCCCTCGAGCTTTCCAGGCGGTTCTTTGGGCAAAGTCCACATCTAAGATTAATTATGTTCATCACAAGGAACAAAGCAAACACCCATCACGGAGCCAACCTGCTCCAGACTAATGGCGTAAATGCCGATCTGACTCAAGCGGTGACATGATGAATGTGGATTTTATTTCCTCCTGTCTGAGTCACAGTGGAAGGAGCCAGATTTTTTTTTTTTTCAAAGGACTCAAGAAAGAAAAGGAAACGTGGTTGGGACAAGAAGCCAAGATCGCGCAGTTCTACCAGGTCTCTGAAATAATCTTTTTGATAAAATTATTTATATTGCAGCAGCATGTATAGTGCTGGCAGCTCTCTAAACACAGTGACAGAAACTCCTCCACCTTCTTGAAACCTTGCAGCCTGAGGCAGCACAGTGGTGCCAAGGGAATGACGTCCCAAAGCCCACATATGCCCACAGCAGGATAGAGACCTGAACATAAACCTCCTGAGTCACAGCCTAAAAACTCGCAGAAGCAGCTACGGCCCTCACTGAAGCCACTTTTGCCCTGCAGACAGGGAGAACAACAATCCTGCAGGGCAGAACCAGAGCAAAGATTTCCTAAATCTTCCCATTACGAGCGCCGGTTATCTGCAGCACACGCTCTACCTGCTCAGGCTGAAATTCTGGTATTTCTGAACACCGGCTATTTGATTTTGCAGTTTTAATAATCACCTCTTTAGCCCAGTGGTTTTTCTGTTTAACGATTGCTATAAGACACTCTTCAGGCTCCTACTAAGAACCATTTAGGGCCAAAAGTTTAGGCACAAAGCTGGGGCAGATATTCGAGGGCTGGAGCCATTCCTCTGCCCCGCAGCCCAGCACAAGGGCTGCCCAAGCGCACCCAGGTTCCACGTGGCATCTCTCTGAGCACCAGTGCTGCCAAGATTTTCCCCCTTTCAAATCCTTTGCATCTGTCCCGGCCACGAAGCGCAGTATTTCTAGGCGATGTGCATCGATTCCCCGATTGTTCACCACAGCGGGTGAGCAACGGGACCAAAATGGAGCCGCGCGCGGCAGCCGGCAAGCACTGCCACCAAGGTGGTTAAAACACGGGCTGTTTTTCTACAGCCGTCCTAATTAGATGCACAAGAGGTTTCTATGATTCAGGTTTCTTTTACCGATTTAACGCTTAACTCCGGGTAAGCAAATGAACAATTAGCTGGGCTGCATCTGTGATGTCATTTAAATTCAAATGACACCCTGGCTGCTCATTAATAGCGGGGATGTGCAGTTCAAGGTGATAAACCCAAATCCTCGGTTGGCAGCAGGCAGAAATCCTGCTCTTGACACACCCCTTGTCCGAGGAGGATGGGGGCCACGTGTCCAGCCACACCAGACCAGCTTCAGGGGACTCTCCCCGGGGGCAGACAGATTTAGGGCTCCCTGAACACCTTGGCAACCCCCCCTGCTTTGTACAGGAAGGTCCCCGCTGCATCGGCCCTGTGCCACACCATCTGCCTTGGCATTATGCTGCTAATCCACTCGTCACGTCGGAAGACGCCTTGCTTTGCATCGATGGGCACGATCTGGGGGAAAATTCAATGTGCATGACTGCTCGGGCTTCGGCCCAGCAGGGCAAGTCCCTATTTCTAGTACAGCAAACCTATGCGAGGTTTGGTTACATCCAGACCCACTGATTTCCACGTAACCCCCCACACTTGGCACTTCCAAAGAGGTCCCATCCCACCAAGGACAAGGCTCCATGGGGTTATTTCCTTGCCAGCTGTTAGCGCAGCTCCATTTCAGCTCCTACATGCCACGGAAAGCTGGAGCAGCAGGCGCACCCCAAGGCAGAGCAGTGGCAGCTCACCCGTCCTCGGTCCCAGCACCCACGGTCCAACACATGGATGGCACAACACCACAGGGGCCACCACGGCTGGTGTTGGGCAACTCTGCTCCTTGCTTTTTGCATCCTCAACGTCTCCGTCTCCAGGGAGCGCATGGGCAGGGAGCCGAGGACGGCCACCACGGGGACACTGACGGGCCGTGGTGGCAACACACAGCCCAGAGGCCACTGCAGGAGGAGCTGGAGAGAGGGCTGGTGCCACCTCGGCTCCACAGGCAAATCTCTGCCTGCAATCGGCCAAGATAAACCGGTGCTGCTGGTTGTATCTAAACACCACCTTGGTTCCTCCCCGATCGGAGACCCATGCGGCACCATGCCAGGATCCGGCTGCCTGCTCACTCAGCTGGAAAACTGGTGCCCAGCACAAGCAGAAGTGGAGTCCCAGAGCTCAGAGCCCCCCGCAGCACTCCCGCTGTACCAGCTGCATCTCTGGAAAAATCTTTCAGCTACAATGGCAAAGCACAGGGGAAAAATTACTGCAGACAAATGGGGTTGATGCGGACAAGGACTTCAGAGCATTTTTTAACTTTGGGGGCCTCACTTCCAGCAATAGATGCTAATTTTTTTTTTTTACGAAATTGTGGTTGATAGCAGGCGGGTGTAACACACCCACGGCAGAACAGAGCCGTGGGGATTGCAGGGGGCGCGGGAAGGAACAGGGGGGACCTGGACCTTTTATAACCTGGAGAGCAGACGTTTACCATCGGGGCAGGGTAGCGCGGCAGGAGCACCGCAGCTCAGAGGATGCAGGACTCGGCATCGTTGGCTTCTCCCGGGAATCTCCCACTGCAGCCTTTTGACCTGCAGCATACGTTACAGCTTACTCAAAAAGCTGGGGAGCCGGGGCCCCTTCCCCGGCAGAGCCAGGCGACCGCGGGGCTCACAATAGCGGCATTCAGAGCCACGGTCCTGCCACAGCGGCGTGGGGAAGGTCCCGACGGAGCCAGCACAGCACCGGTGCCAAAGCAAGGCCAAGCTGGGCAAAGGGAGCTGCAAAGGACCGCGGCGATGGCCGGGAGCTGCCGTGACTCCGGCCAGCCCAAGCCTGTCCTGCCTGCCTGGCCATGCCGCGTGCTTTTTCTTGGAGCGAATGGCACAGCCAGGAGGGCATTTCTTTTGCCGCTTGCTCTTATGCCTTCGACTGTAAAGCTTCATTCCTCTCCTCCATTTCCCTCCCCCACTCCCTGTCTGAACTTTATCCAGGTTTGGGATCTGCCCATGGGGGACCCCAGCACTAGGCACCTCAGGGGGCTTTAGGAAAAGCGTTACAGAAGTAAACGCATCCCGAAGCCCTGGGATATTCTGGCCACGGTACTCGTGGGTACTGCTCCTTGGCCTCACCGCCGCAAAGTTGCCTCTTTAACTGCCAAAAGAGTCTCGGTCATCAGAAAATGATGTTAATGGCATGAGCATCGCCAAGCATTTTATCAATATGAGTCTTCATTATGCCACCAGAGAATGCTAAATCCACTGTACTGATGGGGAAACTGAGGCAGGAGTGATCTTATGAGTTGCTTGGCTTTACACAGTGAGTCAGCATCTCCAGCTCAGCACCAGCCTCATCTCCCTCCTCTTCCCCCAGCGAAAAACACCCAGCAAAGGACAGCGAGCAGTAAATTAGATTTACATTTGCTGCAGTTTCTCCACGCTGCCGTGCAGGCAGTGGAAGGTGCTGAACGCTGCGCTGAGGGCAGGGAGGAAGGGAGCAGCAGCTGGAGAAGGGCCAAGTCCCCCCTGGCAGCGCAGCCGACCTCGAGACGAGGTGCTCTGTGCACACAGCGCAATTTGGGCGAGTGATGTGGCAAAGCCCTGGAGCTGGAGAGCAACGCTTTCAGCTCGGGCTGATGGCTGGAGCAATGCCGTCAGCCGATCCAGAGCCATAAAGAAATCCTGGGGCGACATAGCTGATAGGATGCTCCGGCTGAAATAGTCCGATTGCCCTTGGGAGGGTGAAAGGCTTTTATTTTTTTTTCAGCAGTGAGATTTACCCTGCGGTGGCCCAGGGAACCCACAGACCACCGACATGAGCCCTGCGCCCGTGGAGATGTCTCCTCCTGGGTAATGCCCTACTCTCCCACAAAACACGCGAATTACTCCCTTTTCACACAACTGCCTTCACTTATCTCTGTCCTGGATAACGGCAAGGTGTCTGCTTCCATCATCTGGAAAGAAGAGTTGAGACTGAAAGCGGAGTCTGCCTCCTCCCGAAGCTTCCCTTATCCTCCCACATAAATAATAGAAGGATTCCTTCACATGCTTGTTCTAGATTAAGAATAAAGAAATAAGGAAGAGCTCAATTTCGTTTTGCCAGTCATGCACTTAATGTAATTTTCCCTTCTTGTCCCCTTGTGCCAGTGCATGCGGACTCGCAGAGATTTTAATTAGCTGGAAAGGCGCCAAATAATTTCTGTCTCATTAAAAAAATATCATCGCAGTGACAAAGGTAATTTTTTCACATCAGTAGTCGAATCTACTCACTGAATTAAAATCCAGCTGACAGAGAAACTATCAATTTTTAATAGGACCTTCCCCCTCCTGGAGAGGGGAAGCATGTGGGGGTTATTCACAAAAGGGATCACAATTTTTTGCAACCGCTCCACTGGCTTCGGTTTCATTTGAATCACGTAGCCAATTATTTTTAAAACCTGAATGAGGAATTACAAAAAGCCACTGCCCGCCCCCCACCCCTGGCAAATACCCTCCAATGAGCTTTCCAAGCAGAGCCAGGAGCCCAGGCATGGCCTGTCCCACCACCAGGGACATTCACTTCTTCCACCGCACGTGCCAGCTCAGGGCACGGGTGCCACAAAGGCAGCCGAGGTCTGCGCTCCCGGGGACAGCCTGGAGCAGGACACGGCATCGGCACAGATCAAGGGTGGGGAGAAAACTCAAAGGAAGGTCTGGCCAAGCAGATAAGTGACACACGTGCTTTTGTGAGTCTGGCTGCATGAGCCGAAACTTCTCTCCAGGGGCCATCCCCGAGCTCACGTCAGGAGCCAAAACTCCATTTACACAAGCTGCAGCTCTGCCCCTGGATTTAACACAAAGCTTTTGCAGAGGAATGGAACAATTCTTCTCCCCCAGAGTCGCTTTCCTAAGATAGCCGTTTTTCCATGCTTTCAAGTAAAACAGAAGGATTCAGAGCTTCCCAGGCTGGAGATTCAGAGCATCGCCCACCCCTGTGCATGATTAGCAGACGTGGCTCACGTGCACGGACCAGCCCCACTCCTCTCTGTGGCTGGAAAGAGCAACCTGAGCAGTCAAGCATCTGCTTGACAACATTCTTCTCCATTTCTCCACAAGCACCTCCTACACCCGGATTTATTACCTTAACGCAATAGCGAGCTCTGTCTCCAAACAGGCTGAATCACACGCCCGTATCGCTGTTGGGTGCCGGTGCCACAGCCCTCGTGGCCGTGCTGCCAGCTCCTGCTCGCTCCCGTCTCATCTCCCTTCTCCCACGCTATGACCGTTGTTCCCAACGCGCGCAGCTGTGCGCTCAGCGCGGCACACAAAGGCAGCATTGATTTCGCGAGCGATGGCTACCCCCGGTGATCTGCTCGAGGGGCAACTGCGTCCTGCCTTTGTGTAAGAGGAAGGACGCGGCCGGACCCCGCATCCCTTCTGCTGTTTAACTCGTTACGTCGTGCATTGCAGCGTGCCCTGGCTGGGGAAACAGACGCGGGAGTTAAAAATGATTCCTGTGTGTCCTCCCCCCGGTCCTTGTTCATGGCCTGGAGGTCAAGTCCCGCACCACTGGCTGCAGCAGGCGTTCACCGTGCCACCTGCAAGGGATTGATCCCGGATGAGAAAAATCTCCGTTCTTGAGGAATCTGCCACAATACGAACTCCAAAGATAATTCATTTGCATTTAGAACACCTTGCGCTAAAGGCTCAGAGTCATCCCCCTCCCCGTGCCAAATCCTCTCCCCGAGTCGCTGGGGAGCTGCGCTCCCAGCGCTGACACCGCTCCCAGCTTGGGAGCCAGGGCGCTCTTTCTGGCATCGCTGATTTTGGGGGTTATCCAGAACAATCTCAGCAGAAAACAGAAGCAAAACATTCCTGAACAAACGGGCACGTACAGCACAAGGTGGCTGTTGTCACCGTGAGTCACTGTGCCCTCTAATCCCAGTTTCACCCAGCCAAATTAGGGCAAACACTGACTCGCCTGCGCCAGGAGTCGGTCATGTCCCATTATAAAATCCGGCACTCCCAGCTAAGGAAGAATTTTCACACCATTTCCCCTCCCCGGGACACGCGGGCTGGCTCTGCGCAATACCTGTTTGCTGCTCGGGCACAGCCCCCTCTCAGCTATACGAGACACCAGCAAACCTCATAGGAAGCACATCGCAGCTCATGTTTTGAAATGAAGGACTGGGAGAAAGAAAAAACCAAAACAAAAAGCAGAAAACCTCCTTTCTGGTAGTACTTTTAGCTCCCTGACAAACTGGCTGTGATCCTTCTCCCTTAAGCAACAGCTTTCGGTTCATCCCCAGACTGGTGAAATCCGGGCAGATGAGAAGCGCAGATAGAAAACCTAATTAACTGGCCCACTGTACACCAGGCCAGGGTTGAGCTTTGCTAGCCCAGACATAGAAATTATCCCCATGGATTGGGCTGTCTCCACCTCATCTGCTATCTCGCCTCCAACAGCAGCCAGCACCCAGTTTCCTACAGCACCAGCCACGGAGAGAGCGGGCTCTGCTCTAGCAGGGGGCTGAGAGCTCCTGGCTTTATCTTGCTCCAGAAGGGAGGGGTAGAGCCAATGTTTCTTATGAGCCTGCTTGAATGAATTGAAATCGCTAATCCTGGTTTAAATTAGCAGACAGGAAACATCTTTTCAACTAATCAGTTTTATACTCTTTCTGCATGTGTAGTTTCATTTTGCTTAAGGTAATTGATACAACCTTGAAAGGCGCGATTTACACTTCTATGTCTCTCGACTCTAAATTTGAGCTAGTTTTTGTAAATGTGATACACCATCCCTGTACATTTTTAAGCTGTTACCACACATAGTTAACATACGCGTATCAGATTTTGTTAAATACATTTTTTTTTTTTTACTACAACAACAATTTTTACTCATTATTTTTCCAAACGGCCTTTAGGTGAAAGTTAATTAAAACAAAAGAAACACGAGAACATTTTTTTGCAGTTTTTTTGCAATGCCTGATGATTTTAACAGCCATTTGCCTCTTCAAAAGCTGAACAACTGAACAATTCCCGTGTTACTTTGGTAGGTTTGTGGACAAGCTCAGTCCAGCCGCTTCTTCACTGCCTGGAATTGAACCCGTTCGAGGAATTTTGCTTTTTGTACTTTCTTGCTGTTCTTTCCAAGTTCAAGACGGCACAAAGCACACCTCTTCCTTCAACACGTGCAGAGCTTCGCACGGTTTTGGTAAAGTCTGGTGCATTTTCCTACATGTTTTTCTTTGGAAAATGTTAACTGCTTTGCCACGCTGTGCATCTGTTCTTCATTAGCGATCAGCAGCAGCTGAAGCTTTAGTGAACAGGGCAAATGAGTCCAGCACGATTTCCTTTTCACCCCTACTTAAAGACTATTTTACAATGTTAGTAAGACTTTTCTCCCACTGCAACACCCAAATCGTCGGGTGTTTGGGTCACAGACTCACTTAACGAGGCTTCGTGCCCATCTGTCCTTTTCTGAAAGTTTCTACACCGAGTAACTTTTCAACAGGTAACTATAAGCTAGACTTGCACAGATACAACTTTAAGCAGCGATTCTTCTTGAAACCTCTTTAAATCTAGTTGTGATTTAAAGGGCAGAATCCAGTGATAGAGGTGGTCTTTCCCCGCTCCCGCTCCCAGCCCCACCTGGTGAAAGGCACTTCCAAGTGTATCCTGCCCTGGCAAAGAGCCTGGCCGGGGGCCGGGGACCAGCTCCTGCCTCTGCTTCTTCAAGGATATCCCAAAAGGCGTAGCCCTGCAATAGCCACAGCTTGCGTTTAAGGGAAAAAAAACCCAAAATACTTTCCTTTAAAGGTAAAAACACATGGATTCCCTAAGCTGAATCCCTCTTCTCGTAAGCATCTTCAGCTGCTCGATCTATACGGCGCACACAGCGTCCGAGGTACCTACAGAACTCTCCGCTTGCCTTAGCTCCCTTCACCCAACCCTGCGAAACAGCCAAGCGTGTTAATTATAAGTCTACAGTGAATAATCGAGGACCACCCCTCTGAACAAAGTCTGATCACCTCCAGGTGTGTATCGGTTGTTCTCCGATTTTAAGATCAATTAAATTAAATCCCACTCTTCCCAACCATCTCCCCAAGGATTAATCCACGCACAGAACTGGGCGTATAAAGAACCTGCCCATGGATTTGCACACGGATTGCCTCCAGGCAACTGAGGAAGCAAACACAAATTATCACAAGTGGACCATAAGATTTTTAAGCATGATGGATGTAAGCTAAGCTTCACTCTTGCTAGAAGGAAATGCTACCAAGTCAAGCCAGAACAAAACCTGAACAAGAGCAAACCTAAGTCGAACTGCTTCTCTCACAAAGAACCTAGCTTGAAACAAAGATGGGTTACAAGACAAACAGTTTATGTATGTTACGCATTCAAGAGCGTAATACAGCGGGAAAGGCAATGTTCTGGCTGTAGTTTAAGCAGCCAACTATCTGATTTCCAAGGCAGAAAGAGCTCAGGTAAGTCACTGTTACAGGACATCATCTACCTCCAGCCAGCAGGGCGGGAAACGATCTCCATCTTCTTGCTTCATGCCATAGCTGAATGGACTCGAGCAGTTACAACCTCTTTGAACTCATTCTAGGAGAGCTTAAGTAAAGTTCAAAAGTCAAGCTGTTGACTGAAGTCTGGAAATACACAAGTGCCTCCGCCATTGTTCTCAGATTTAATAATCTTTTTATTATCCTTGAAGAGATAGACTACTTTCACGGTAATTTATTACAATGACTGAGACCTGATCAAGAGAAACAAACAATCCCATGGGAAAGTTCTGTGAGTATGACAGGGGAACAAAAAAAAAAAAATTAAAAAAAAATAAAAAGAAAAAAATCGTACAAGAGGGAAACCAAGTCACTACTCAGCAAAGTGAAGGAAGCTGGAAAGCCGTGGGGGAAGGCAACACTAAGGAGCAGCAGCTCTCCCGCGCCTGCCAGTCTCTACTACAGTTTTGGACTCTGGCTGAGAAGCGAATCGAGCGCTGTCAGTGCTGTGACCGCCTTGCTGGATACTTACGTGACATTAACAACAGACGTTAAGCAGGTGGTTCAAGGTTTTATGAGCAGATAAAGCCTATCCTAAAACGTAAGTGATCACACACAACAGTTGAAATGAAACTCAATCCAAATACCGTTCAATGCCCTGCTGAAAGCTACTCTCCCAATAGCACTACTTTTTATACCAAAACACACGCAGTAGTAGGTTTGGTGTTTGAGGAATGAAGTCAAGAGTGCAAAAATACACGTGATGTTTAAGCTGCTCCTCCAAGTTAACGCACCTCCCACCACAGCCTGCACTAGCCTGTCCTCCAGGTCCGGGCCTCTGCTCAGATTAATTTGTGTCAGACAACACGGAGCGGAGCACATACGAGCTTTAACGTGCAAAGTTTTACAGTTACGGCTCTGGGCACGCGCTCTGCCTTAGTGCTGTTATTTACCGTTCCGATTACATCTGCTTCCAGGGAGTACTAGACGTTTCCCAAACCAGCAGCAGAACAGTCTTTGCCCTGAACATTAAGGCAATTCATAAATTCGTTTCAGAGTGTGAAACTGCAGTGGTGAAGCTCAGGAAGCTGGTCCGCACAGAACTCCCTAGGCAAATTTCCAAAGTCACACAAGTGGAAAAATTTAATAATCCAGAACTGAGCTTCTATAAACTTCAAACTATCGCCACACACCTGCTGCTGTCCCATCTGTTGACATAACAAATACCTCTTTATTAGGAACTGCAGACACTGACCTGCCAGTGACTCACTCCATCCTTACGTTCACTCCTGCGGACTCATTTTCATCTCAATTATACAGTCCAATTAAACTTGATTTTTTTTTTTTTTTTTCATAGTTAAGATAGAGTTACTCCAGCAAGTCACTCATCGAAACCCATGCATCTCATTTCAGGAAGGTAGCCTTAATTAACAAGCAAACATACAGCATTAGCAGATTCAGAATAGTAAGAGCAAGCGCGATTCATGCTCGAGAGGTTCTGCCGTGTTGCACAAGGCATCCTGCACGGTTACCTTCTGAACTATAGCAGCACGACTACAAGTAAAAGGATTGAGAAACAGAGCTAAGTGGTTAGCCAAGAAGATCGAGTGGTGAACAGATCAGACAAGTTTGGGTTTGGATGACGGGATCTCAATTACAGAGGATCGGGAGAGGAATTCAATGATGTAAAAGTCAACAGTTCCCAGGACAGAGTTTCACAGCACAGACACAAATGCAAAAGGCTGTCACCCCAGCAGAGTGATTTTGTACTAAAAAGTATCTGTGCAACAGTACTGAGCAGCAAGGAACAGTGTAATAGCTCATGAGAAGAGAAGGCTTGCTATCACTTCACTAGTATGTAAACGCTATGTTACTATTTAAATGAAAGGCTAAGTCGGAAGGAATTAAAATATTAAACTAAACACAATTTAGAAGTTATATTCTTCTTAAAAATCATATTTAATTGCTCATTTTAAAATGAAACCATTCTTTACGGATAGATGTTTAAAAAAAAAAGAAAAAAAAAAAGAGGAGGGAGCGCCTAACAAAAGAAACTCCCAAGGAGAAAAAAAAGGGTGGGGGAAGACCTGACCGTCTTGGGAAGGTCTGGCTTTCCTTCAGGGCCTGTCCAAACCAACAATGAAGTCCTTTATCAAAGTGCGGTCCTGCAGGCAGGAGATGAAAAATAGTTACACGGGAAGATAAGCAGTCAGTGACTCAGGTACTGAACATATTTGAAGAACTTCTATTAGTCCCAAGATTAAAAAGCACACAGAGGTCACAAAACCCAGATGAAAGGAAGATTCCGATTATAAAGAACGAGGCGTTAACTCCTTGTGAGGACTGCACACGTACGGTCTTCTAAGACTGAATTTCAGAATCGTTTGTGCTGCCAAGGAACATCCCAGGGGCGGAAAAAAAAAAAAGAAAAAAAAAGAACGAGGCAACAAGATTAGCACAATACGTTGTTCGGTTCTGTAGTTTCATAAGCAGCAAATTCACTCAGATGTACTTTATAAAATGTGTTTGTCCAGAAAGGTCTTGGAATTTATTATACACATTTAATAACAGATGATACTCAACATTCAAGTGTTGTTGAACTAAGTTTACAAGCACTTTAGCATACAATGTATACTTATGCTAAGAAACAAAAAGATTCAGCATATAAGGAAGTGCAGAAGGAAGCTACTTTAAAGATATCCCCTTCCATCCAGTATCTACACAATACCTGTTGTATTTTAAAACCCTACATGATGCCAAGTAAAAAGACTAATCAAGTATCTACACTTAATTGTGCACATCACATCTACTTCAGATGCAGGACAAAAATTTTCAAAAGCATGTTCCATTCCTCCTTCCAGAGGAACCTTAGACTTCAGAATTGACTTGATTTCAAAAACAGAGCTTGAATTTTAAAGAAAATTCGACAGTAGCAATCCAGCAAGTTTCAAATATGGTTATGGAGAAGGCAGCGAGCCACCAGGATTCTTCAGATGAGCATTCAAACCAGTGTTTACATGACTAAAGCTTGTAACTAAGTTAACGCAAACCTGCCATTAATTTTCTGCAGGACCTTGAGACGTTTTACTTGCTACAACAAGCAATTTTCACCAGCAAATATTTTGTTTCTTTGTTTTAAGCTTATCCATCCTAACAGTGCTGACCAGGTAGACTGTTTTACTCTTGCTTTGCAAGAACACCAATCCAGACACAACAGGAGCATCACTGAATTAACAAAGGGCTATTTCTGCTACCCCAGGACAGTTAAAAACAAAAACCCCAATTTTTCAGAAGCCAGCATACTGGATCAAATACTTTTTCATATCTGTGTATTCATTAACCCTGTACAAAAGAAAGCTGATTAGCAAATGTAAATGTTCATATAAAAATAGCCAACATCTGTTTAAATTTAGAAATTTATTTTGTTTAATCCACAAGCTTTATATAGCTTTAGTTAAAAAAACAAAAACAAAAAACAGTGAAAACATGACAATATCCAAAGTTCAGGTTCCTCAAACTTTCAAAGACCACATCTCTGAAAGTCGCTTATACCATTCAGAAGAACCATAACGAGACAAGATTTATGAATGGGGCAACGACATCTCACAAACAAAATTTATGTAACTGAAGGAATTTTTTCTGGGACTGCTGATCATGGAAACTGCCCTTTAAAAAAAGAACATAAAAATACAAATGAAATTCCAGTGTTCCAAATCAACATGTTACATCAATATAAACCCACAGTGTCCTGGTAAACAACATGCTTTCATTTATGTACCATTCTAAATTGCTATTCTTGATTCGCTTTAATGGAGACTATACAGGCAACAGTAGAAAGCATTAAAATATATGTACTTCCTCGGTAATTCTGCAGTGGTTTTACTTCTGGGCAAGCTTACAAACCACAAAGGTTAGTAGCGTAATGTAAGTGGATACAAAAGAAGTCAGATGAGACCCTCACAAATTATGCTAAAGGCTTTGTTGAATTTCAAAGAAACTAGGGAATTGACGGTCATGTTTAAAACCTTCAAACCAAATTCCTACTGCTTCTAAAAAAGTCTCACTCTAAATGAAATTATGCTGACTGTCAATGAAAGAATGTCACTAGTACACTGTGGACACCTTTTGTAATGTAAATCCATGCCCTTTGTACATGGTGAACCTCAACCTAGCAATTATTACAACAAATGTTATATTCTAAAGCTCAAACACATTTAGCAATTTGAAATTGAATTCTGAGTACAAACCAAATAAAATGTACATTATATCAAAGGATTCAGCCTAGGATGGTGGTGACACTTGCGCCTTCCTCATTGACCTCAGTGCCTTCTCTCGCAGGTGTTTTTCTAGATCATCAAGGTTGTCTTCTGGTTCACTTTCTGTCTCCTTCAGACAAAGATAAAGCATTTCTTCAAACACTGAAACTAAGCCAGGCTGCAACCCTCCCAGTTTTGCAAATCATCAAGTAAAACCATGAGACACTAAGTTGCATGTCTGAAATAAGACTCTTGTTTAGAACATCAAGAGTACGGTGTACATTCACCTCCGTCTATTTTCTTACATTGGACTCTTAAAACAGTAAAGCATAGGTACCAAATTCCTACCTTTTTGGGTTCTGTCTCTGCTTCCTGGTCTTCCTGTGCTGAGGTGGTATCTGCCACAGCCACGGCAGCAGCTGCTGCAGCCGCCGCAGCCTTCTCCTTCTTATGTTTTTTGTGTTTCTTGTGCTTTTTATCCTTTTTATGCTTCTTATCCTTCTTTTTCTTCTTCTTCTTTCCACCCCCTTCTTGATCTGAATTCTGTAACAAACAATTCAATGGATATTACAACTCATTCCTAAGGCTTCAAAATGTTGCTAAACCAAGCCCACAACCATCCTGGGAAACGTGAATGGACTGAGCAGCATCTGACACTCAGTAAACTCAACACCGTCTTCAGAACTAGGGGAAAGTCACAACATTCCCCATCAACTGACAGAAGCAATCCTAGGAGACAGATACTGTAACACCCAGCTGTGCTGTGTCTGTTTGAAACAGAACATAACACCATGCAAACTCGGTATGCGGGTCATAGCAACGACAGACAAGCCTCTTCATAAGGGTTAATACTGCAGGTGAAGTCTAACTCCCTCAAACACTCCTCCGGCAGAGAATGGAAGCGTCCCTAAGAATCACCTCAGGAGAACAGATAAGGATGCCAAACAATCTGTTCTCTTCCTGTTAGGAATAGTCTGAGTTTGCACGTAGGACTACTAGGCATAAATAAGACCACCTCACTTAGGAGACTATGAAACTCATGTAGACTCAAGAAATGCAGAAAGTCTTTTCTTCCAGAAGTTAAAATTTATATATAACAGCACTTTTTTTTCGGACTCGGAGATGTTAAGTTTGAAAAATTTATTTTCCAAACTGTTTTTAAGATGTTTTTAACTATGAAAAAATCACTCAAAGGATTTTTCTCTTCCATGTGAATAACCTTAACAGCTGTTCAGCAGGTAAGCCTTCAGGAAAATAACTTGCCACGTAACCCAAAATAGCATTGCTTTTATTAGCAAACAAATACCCTTGCAGGTGATGGGCTCTGAGTTGGGCTTTTAGCCTTTTTTGCAGGTGACCAGTTTGCAGAAGGAGAACGAGACCGAGTAGGAGATGGCGGTCCTTGATGCTTTTTTGGTGCTGGCTCAGGTGACCCTGATGCAGACAGTGATGAAGACACCCGTCTCGCAGATCGTGGACTTGGCGTGGAAGCCCTTAAAAACAGAAGAACCACGATTGGGAGATTTAAGAGACAGAACAAGAAAGTAAAAATTAACAAAAAAGCCAAATGAACTTACGTACTTATAACTCGGTTAAGCTGCCACTTAAAAAATCATTAGTTACTTTGCTGGCATATGTTACAAAAGGCAGAACAATCTAATACCACTGTGCATCCGTAACGCAAAAGGATATTGCAACTTGATAGCTTGTTCAACAATACTGCTACTGTTGTTCAGAAGTGACTGCTCCCTTTCTTCTGATATGACTAATTTATAACCACATTAAAAGTCAAGAGAATAGCAATGCTATTTTATCATCCAATGAAGAAAAGAGTGCAAGATTTACATTCAGCTACATTTTCTTTCTGAAAGAATTAATAAGCCAGCACCATACTTTTGTCTATCTGCTCACAAGAGCAGCATGAACTAAAGAAAACTGCTAAAATTCTCAATTTTTTTTCTCTTGGATGACCACTTATGAAATGATCTATGAGCTAATGAAAAGTGTTGGTTCCCTTCTGCAGTTAGCTTTAAAGTAAGAGAAAGTTCATTTTTCTTTAAACAAAGCTAGTGACGAGACTTCTCAAACTTGTTTTCACCTGCTCAGTCCCAGTGCTTTGTTGTGCCATTAAAAGACCCCTCAAACTCTACATAAAGCCTCTTTAATCCTTCTCCCCGTGTTGTGCTTTATTTTAACAGATGCTTCCAATCTAATAAACTTCCGAAAATCAATGTTATGGTGGAAGCCAAACAAAGCCACCAAGACTTGAGCAACCTCAAGAGAGATGAGAGCCACTTCAATGCGATTCCCTAGCTATTCCCACTGCGTTAAAACAAAACAAACAAACAAACAAAAACCCCTCACAAAACCACCACCACCAAAGACGGATTTTTTTACTTTGTCTTCTTAGGTTCTGGCGTTCTCGACACCCTCCTGATGGGTCTAGTGCTTGGAGATGGAGACTGTCTTCTCTGGGGTGAAGCCGAAGCTCCCCTTCGTGGTGGTGGTGGGCTTGCAGAGGTATGAGAAGCTCTAGGCCGTGGTGACGGTGAATGCCTTTTGTTTTGTGGTGGAGAACGTGTTTCCCGATTGGACCTACTGGGAGGAGATCCCTTCCTGTGCTTGGAAGATATCGAAGGTGAACGCCTTTTAGCAGTTGGCGAGCTCCTTTGTTTTGGCGGTGGTGAATGGGAGACTCTGCGTTTCGACTGTGGAGAAGGTGATGCCCTTCGTTTAGGTGGGGGAGGCGGAGAAGCCGTTCTTCTCTTAGGTGGTGGAGAAGGAGAGTATCGTCTCTGTATCGGTGGAGAGTATCTCCGCGGAGAAGGTGAGCGTCTGCGCGGGGGTGGTGATGGAGACCTACAACGAAAACAAATGATCAGGTGCAACATAGGCATGTGAATTGGTTACAAGTGTCTTGCAATCTGCCCAAAGAGGGGCAAAAGAACTCTAAAAATTCTTTAAAACTTCATTTAATACCAGACATTTTGAAAATCAGCTTAACGGGTGTTACTGAGTACTTGATACAGCAATCCAATTATATCCAGGCCACTCACAATCTCACTAGCAAAACTACACTCCCCTCATGTGAATCGAGGAACTGGTATCACGGCAGTTCTTTTTACATGTCATAGGTGGAAGTCAACAAACCAAAAGCAACCACTTCATGACAAAAATACAATACACTACCTTCGACGAGGTAATGAAGGTGACCGCCGCCGCCTAGGAGGGGGGGCAGGTGAAGGAGAGCGTCGCCGCCTGGCTGGTGGGGGCGATGGACTTCTCCTCCTCCTACTAAAGAGATAAATTGCACTTGAGCCATGAGATTATTTTTTGCTCTTCTGCATTTACCATACAAAATCATATTGTTCATGCACTTCAAAATGAAATTCTCTTAGAAGATGGAAAAAGATACACTCGTCTTTCTAAAGAGTGTGAGACAACACATAATTTTACTGTAATTTTCAGAGCCCACTACAGCAGTCCTGAGACAATTTCACGTTCTGCTTAACCTGGTCTATTCTCATCTTTTAGCCGAAGACGAAGACCAACCCTCTCCCATTTTCTTCTGCCGAAAGCTCATTTCTGCCATTTCCCTTGCACTGAATCTAGTGATCATCTAATGAGTCAGACCAGCTTACTGATCCACCAGACCAATCCAACAAGAACACCTCTTTGTCGTCATGCAGGGACATGATTGCTACATCCAACACAAGGGAGGAACTGAGAATGCCCATCTGTGTCAGGCAGACCAAAACTGCGTTCAGCAGCAGTCTGAAGTTGGATCAGACTAAACAGTGTGAAACTGTACTCTTGAAAACAGCTTTTATCTACGGATCTGAAACCCAAAATTACTTATTTCTTGAAATGCATAGAAAAATCAGAGTTGTTGCTAAACTGCAGCTATCTGGATTAACATAATTCACAAAATGAGCCATTTTCTGCTCTGCAAAGTTTACAAAAGACTTCTGGAAGGGGATATTTTAATCAAACACATATTTTCCTAGAGTTTTAAAGGAGAGGAATATTGGTATTTGTGAAGTAAAACATTCCTTTTTTTAAAAGCAATTGAGATTAATTTTTTCCTTTATCCAGTCATTCTGAGTAATGAAAAAGCAAAGAAGCTCATCTACATAAACTGAGATTTGATTTCAAATACGCTGGCTGTCATTCTCCAAGGCAACGAGTTACACTTTGGATAGGTAAGAGTTTGCTCCAAAAGACAACGTTCTTTTATGATGCAAAAAATACCAGCCTTCAAATGTCACAGCTGTCCTAATTAAACACGTATTTACGCAATGGGCAGTAGGTGAATTTAGTATGTTGCAAAACAGATAAAGATCTTTGAATTCCAATCTGGTTTACATAGAATTGTTTGACAAGATCCATAATTAGAATGGTCTACATTAAGTATGACTACTTCTACAAATCTCATACATCATTATGTATGCTGCGACTATATTCTAGCTAGGTCGTAATTACAGATTGCTCACAAGGGTCATTATATCAGATTAATAAACCCATCAAGCACCCTGCTTCCTGCACCTTGCTATATTCCGAGATCAACAGAGAGCAAACAATTTCACAAATAAAAATGTTAACAATACTGCCCACATAAGAAAAGAGAAAATAATGCAGGTGTTCACCACTAGTCAGCTACTAGTAGCTCCAAGTATCTAATGAATTGAGGAATGAGACTTTTGAAAATTCCAGTTATCTGTGACACAAAACATCAAGATGTTAATCACTTGTTGCAAGTGTATCAGAGGGTTTTAGCCAGAGTGTCAACGACAGCAAGAAAACAAAGTAATGCTCACCCGTCTTTCAAATCTGTGTATATGGAACAAGAAAACCCCTGAAGAATACAAGCATTCAGTTGTTCTCAGGCATCAGTAAGATGCTAATAACATCAGTGTTATTAGCTGTTACAAGCTTATGTGAATTAACAAACAGTGAGCAATGAAGGGGACTGAGCACGCGTTCCTCCGCCCCTGCTTTTTTTGTTTTTGCCAGCAAAATGGTCCCAGCTCCAACACATTAAGTAACACATCAGTCTGAACTTCCCTCACCTTACTACTTTGAGTGTGCGAGTCCAAAGGACAAAGGATGGCAAGTACTTATCTATGACAAAATAAATGAGAGCCTGTCTAAATGGTTTTCTGTATGTAAATCCTATTTAACAGATTAATTTCTAACCAACCTTTTCATCACTGGTGATTGCCACCTCTTTTCCATCTGCATCCTGATAGCAGTGGAGGAAAAACAAAACAAAGCAAATCTATCTGCCATATACGAGGCAAAAATTAACATATTCAAATAACGTTCAGAGTAATTCTTACCAAACGAGCATAACAAGAATGCAATCTTGAAGCAAGATTGGGCAAACTGGACATGACTTAATGCTATTGTGTGTTTGCTGACAGTTGCATAGCAGATAAACAACATTAACTATTTAGTTAGGGAAAAAAAAAAAGACATCTGTTATGTTCAACTTAAGAAGAAATTACCGAGGGGAGGATTCCTTCTGTCGTTTTCGTGGAGACGGTGATGGACTGCGCGAATGTGAATGGCGTCGGCGTCTACCAACTTCCCCGTTCTTCACGTTGGATCTTTTAGGTCTTTCTTCTTCAGATGAAGATGAAGAACCAGAATCTATAAACGTAGAAGAATCACTCTCTGCAAAATTATTCTCATGATACTGTTAACACAGTTACTGATAGGGTTATACTGCAGTTTAAACTACTAACCTCCTCTTCTGCAAAATAAGAAGCTTCTATTTAAAAGGAGTTCAACTAAAAATGTTAATTGAAGTGATAAATAAATCTATCAGAGCTGGGTAAAAATATTTGCAGCAACCTAACTGCCCATATAAAATTTGACTACCCAGGTAATTTAAAAGGTGAACTGCAGTTACTTATCAAAACATTAAGTGGACAAAAAGCTATACCAGGCCCAGGTTAATTTACTGATCTCAAGCATGTAAGAGTCCAAAATAGTAGGAAATAACCTACTGCGACAACAGATTAAGTCTATAATCTATAGCAAACAATATTTGTGTGTGTGATGGCAGAAGTGCAACTTTTAAAGATGCAAACCCATTAACAAGAGATATAGCAAAACCTTTAACAGTCATACTTTATTCTTCATGAGCACTAATTGAAGTGACTTCATTATGAGCAGTAAATCTATAATTAAGCTTAAAATAGCACTGTAGCGCACATCACAAATAACTTAATCAGTATTCGAACTTAACATTAACTACTGCCTGCAAAAGTAAACCACAGTCAGTTTTAGGAAATCTATGTCATCCGTACCAGATGAGGACTGTTGATTTTGCCTTCTGTACTGACGCCTCTGTTGAACAGAGTCTGCTGCAGCCATTTTACCTCCTTTATCTTCTTCTGAAAAGGTACATACATGGACAGAATATTTAAACCAAAGGTACAAATTCACCTGATTCAGGCAGAAGCAAAGCCATATTACAGTAGATCATCAAGCATGCTTTCCCTTCCCCCCAAATCTTAAGATAGCATTGAGGCTGGAGTACACTTTGGCTGAGCTTTTTTCCAAGAAAGCTTGGATAGAAATATTTGAGGCAGTGTGAGTAATCATTTTTATACTCTTGAAAACTCTTGCTTTCAATGCCAGTCTATCAAGAGGGTTCAGCACTTCACCACTGCCTTTTATTGTCATGCATCTTTGACTAAAAACCCCCACCCAAAACCAGTGTTGAAAAGTGAGAGACATACCTGATTCGGACAGTTCTGCTTTCCTTGGTTTTGGTGCTGGCGAAGGAGATTCTCTTTTTTCAGTACTCTTATGTTTGGGTGCTAAAAGACAGAGTCAAATAACTCGGTTGCAATTCATTACATTCTTGCATGCTTTTCTGCTCATACAAACTGTAAACACCATCTTTGAGAAAACAAAAGCACAAAGATAAAAGCTGTTGGAATACAAATTTTTATTTCATTACCTGACGTTCTGCTAGGCGAAACAGAGCCACGGCTTTTTCTTGCACGATTCGACTGCTGGGGTGTTGGAGACCTGCGTGGTTTTGGAGGTGGACTTGCTGGTGGGGATGGTCTGTGCCTCCGCCTAGGAGGGCTTGCAGAAGGAGAGAGCCTACGTGTTTTACGAGGAGGACTGGATACAGTTCTTTTAGGTGGTTTCTTTGGTGGTGATCGGGAACGTGAGGAGGAGGAGGAAGAGCTACTGCCAGATAAGGATGCCGATGACCGTCTTCTCCTGGAAATCAAATAAAACATTAGATTCTGACTAGCTAGTTTAAGAAGCATTTGAGCATGAACACAGAATCGCATCTGTTTGCAAGCACATATAGAAGGCCACATAACACAGCACTTCCAAAACATGGTGGACAGCCTTCAACACTTGGTTTGTAGAAAAGAGGAGTAACAACCAATCTTTCACAGTTATTTTTAAACTACATAGTGAGCAAAAAATTGTTAGTGTTACCTTTGCTTGTTTTCTGTCATTCTACAGACTACAACTAAGCTTTTCTCCTGGGAGCAATTAGTTTTGTTGGGCTCTCTAACTTTTGGATGGTTAAGAGAATTCTCTGTGTTAGCACATGTGATTTAATGATCTTCAGACCAGATCTGTTTAAGAGTTTAGTGTGCAAGTACACTAAAAACTTCTTATACCAGGAGGTAAAGATTTCAGAGAACTTAACAACTTAACAATTCAGAATCAATCTATCCATTCGTATGTTTTAGTCTTTCATCTTTACTTTGTAATCTTAAAAAGGTAGGGCCTCTAGAATTCTGCGGCAAAATTTGTGGCAAGTTCTGTTGCAATTGTGTACCTGCAGAATCCACCTTTGGCTGCAGAATTCCTGAGAACCTGGAAAAAAGAAACCCTACCTTGAGTGAGATAAACATTTGCTGAAAGGGAGCTCTTGTACATCTTGCACCATACATGTTTGATACTTTTCACAGTTTTCCCAGTAACTGTGTGAAATGAACATCTTTGCAAACTCAGGGAAAAAAAAAAAAAGAATAGTCATCACCTTGTCATAAAAAGGAAGAACTGTTCCTTCCTAAAAAAGAACTGCTGTACACAGGAAGCATCACTTTAATTCTCTTCCTATGAAAAAGATAGGAATCTATTCTCTTCCTACAAAGACAAATGTCTATTTTGACATTGCCCTGAGGATGTAATTTTCTTTGCAAGGCAACTCAGAGCTTTGCTACTAGAACAATCACTCATGCCGTCAAATACGTAACCTCCAACACCAGAAAGCAGACCTTGAAGATTTTTTTTAAGTAAAAGAACACATTTCAAGTCAAAAGTTAATTTTTATTTTAATTTTATGTGATGGAAATCTTAAGTCACAATTTTAAAACTCCCAACAAGTAAAATCCAGTTACTTGTTCTAATTTTTATCCCCAGGCAGTAAAAAAAAAAAAAAAAAAAAAAGCAAACATTAAACCTCAACAAAAAAGTCCTAAAAGATGTCATGTCAATCTACACTGAGAGCTATCCAGAGCCATTTGAAGAAGTTACAGTTCTGAAATTGCTGCTTTTCAAAAAGGTGGAAATCTCACCACTATTTCAACTCAAAAGAAATCATTTCACAGCTACTGTTATGTTCCCCCACAACACACTTACGAAATATGACACTGCAGTTTTTACATCACTCAAATCATATACCTGACAGTACTAGAGGTAAGAGGAACAAGGCGATTTTGATAACTCTCATTCCTCACAGCTAACGTTCCCTTCAACTTTCAAAGTTTAACATTTTCAGTTGTCTCAAAAAAGGGAATCTTACCGCCTCACAGGGGATCTGCTTCTTCTGTGTCTGGGTGGGGGAGGCATTCGCCTTGGGGGGCTCCTCCTCCTCGGAGATGGCCGTCGTCTTGGGCTTGGTCTCCTTCTAGGGGAGTAAGACCTGTCATAATCAAAAATTCAAATGAAAAGCAACTATCTAATTTTCAGATATGAGGAAATTTATCCTCAGGGCACTGACCGTGAAGTTCCTTCTCTCCAAGCGCATCACATTAAAGTAGCATTTAGACTATGATGCAAAGTGTACATTCAGACACAATCAGTGCTTTAAAGTTTACCAACACCTTTCTACCAAGTAGTAAAATAATCTCCCCCNNAACGTAATTTACAACATCTTCAGCATCAAACCTATCTCCTAAAAGAAGGCTACACAATTCCCACTATTTCAAAAGTGCCATACTCAACATTAAGTACCCCATTCCTTCTCCAGTCAGTGTTAGTCACTGCAAACATCTTCTCATGAACTGATAGGAAGAAAATAACTCCCAAACTTGTTTATCCACTGAATGCATCTTTCTCATTTGGCCTAAAACATCCATAGCTCAACATCTCTAGAAATATCACCACTTTAACTGAGAACATTACATTAAGTGGCACCTTCAGAAGAAAATACTCAGTTCTCAACCTTCATAAACAAGATAAACTGAAGTCCTACCTTGACCGTGATCTATGACGCCTTCTTGGTCGAGAATGAGATGGAGAACGTGATCGAGATCTTGACCTTGACTTGGACCGAGTTGGGGATCTTTGACGAGTCTTCTCTTTTTCCTTCTCTCTCTCCTTCTTTGAATTACGTTCTGGTGAAGTTTCCTTCGTCTCCGGTACGGGAGGCTCAGGTTTAGGAGCTTTTGGGATATCACTGTTAAAAATAAAGACTTGATTTATAAGCACATACAAACCATAGCCCCTGCAGTAACATTTTAGAAGCTGCCAACATATTCCCCTACAACGAACATTCTCCTGCCCATCCTCTGACAAGATGTTAGATATCCCACTCCAAAACTGAAAAGAATTAGAACCGGTCCAATGATTCAAAGAGAAGAAAGAGTAATACACTAGCTATGTGTCAACTTGCTAGAAAACAAGATGACATTGTCAGAAGTGGAAAAAATGACCAGGACAATGAAACCACAGTGGCAGCTAAGCACACTGCCTTTAGAATTC
>VYZV01025249.1:58875-77134 GCA_013401275.1 Pandion haliaetus
GCCTCTCGCCCTGTTGGCGGGCTGCGGTGGCCGCGGCCCCGTTAGCTCCTTCCCGGCTTTCTTCCCTCGGGAACTGGCTCCTCACGTCAGCTCGGGTTCTTCCTCGGCAGAACAGGGGGTCCCCACAGAAAGTCAGCGGGATCTCTGCACCGCCGGGGCCCAGGGGGGTGACTCCCGTGAGGGGCCGTGACCGTGCTGCCAGCCCTGCCGACCCACACGACGGCCCAGGCCTCTGCCCGCGCTTCTTCGGCCCTGTAGTGCTCGCCTAGTACACGAGCGCGTTCGGCACTCTGCCCGGTCAGTAAACGCGATGGGCTCTGTTGAGTTACTCTGCTGCAAACTGCCATGAGCGGTCTGGCCCTCCGTCTCGCTCGACGACAGATTGGCGTGTGCCTTGTGCACGCAAAAGCGTGTGGCACGTTACCGGCTGAAAGACACCTCAGAGGATGGGAGAGTAAAGTCACAGTTCACTGGGGTTAATACAAATCCATCCAACGTAAGAGCCCTGGGTTTTAGCTGAGTAAAACTCCTATGTTCTTCATCTTTAAAAAGGAAACACTGGGTTCCCTTAAATAAAGTTAATTATACTTAAAGCACAACAGCTGCTTCCTGCTTTATCAGCAGTCATTAGTAAGTGTCACAGGTGAGAAACGTACAGTTTTACAGATGTCTTTTTGGAAAATAAATTGGTTATGGGACATGGTAGGACCCAAAGAACATTAGTACATTTTATCTTAGACTTCTAATGACCATACCTCTGCGTTTTGCACTGCCCAGCTTGAACGCTATCCCAACTCGGGTACTTAACAGTCCTGGCACCGTGGAGGAAGGAGGAGGAGGACTGGGCTGGGGGTGCAGGTAGTTTCTGAAATTTAGTAAAGTTGACAACTAAGAATTACTTCATGGTTTTTCTGTTGACGGGAGGAGGACACTAGGTGGAGCTACGTGCTCTCTGCTGAAATAAGGTGGGTGATGGATCCAGGAGGGGTGAAAGCTGCCTTGCAGAAGTTTTGGGAAACGGGACTCGCCTAGAAGTGAAAAGTGAAACATTTTACTAATGTACTTGCATCAGTAAAGTGCCACCTGTGAGACTGCAGGATCCAACCTGCTGAAGCCATTAATTCTAGAAGACTTTTAGGAGCAAGAAAAAAATACTAATTCTTGCAAGACCCACTGCAGACTTAACTATTGAGTATGCCCTTAGAAAAAAATTTTAGCGATACTTCATTGCATGTCCTACAGACCAAATGTTCTCATTGTCACTGCTGAATACAGCCCCGCTGGTGTTCTGTAAAGAGAGAAACGTAACGAAAGAACAGAGTAACGAACTAGAAAGGTTGCTTGCATCACATTGCTGAGCAGAAGGCACTCGGGCACTGTGCCACTAAGGGTTCAACTTTGTATTAATTTGCAGAGCTTCATGGATAATCTCTAATGAGTTTTTATGAATCACAATTAAAGCGTTATACTTACATTGCCTATTCTCTCCAAAGGCTTACATGGTCTGGGATTTCTTTAATAGACCAATTTGCAATAGCAGCTTTCAGTCAGCTTTTTTTTTTTAACCAGCACGTTTACCTGATGGCAAGTCTGGATGCAAAGGCAGCTAAAGGGGAGCTTTTCCAAAAGCTGGGAGTTGGAAAGTGGAAGCCAGGTGCCTAGACGGGGCGGGTCGCTAAAGCAGCTACTATTACAGGGCAAGGGCAGCGTGGGATTGTTCCTGGAAAACTGTTAAATCCACAGCAAATTATACAAGCGTTACAGTGGTAGTGCAGTGGAAATACAGTGATTTTTGTTTCCTAAGAAGGTGATTTTGCTTGGTCAGCATAAACTCTGGATTTTGCTGACAGGAGTCAGAATGGATTGTGGGGGCCTCCCAGGCTGTGCCAATATAAGGCAAATCTTACTGGTAAGGCAGCATGCTTTGAATTTTTCAGACTGAGCAATGCTAGTGTGGTCAAAGCAGTAATTCTCCTGCCAATAATAGTAATTCTACCAATCTAGAATTGTTTATAGTAGTACTGCTTATTCTGCTTCAGTGAAGCAAAGTGAACTTCATTGTTTTGAAATTCTGTAAATGGAAAGTAAACAAAATTTGCTAGAAGTAGGTCTGGCTGGTAACGTTAAAAAATAACAGTAAGATGGGGCTTATCTTTTCAAAAGATCTTGATTTTGATACAGTGGAACACGCTCAGAAAACATCCTTAGCTGTCCAGAGATAGGAGCAGGAGGCCAACTCCTTCACCTTTCTGGAGCAAAATTAAATTGGCACCTGCAGTCCCTTCTGGATGATTATATCAATCATTCCTGCCACAAAAAATAAGTTGGAGAACTAGGACAAGTAAAATAGTTACAACAAGGTTTAGAAACTTCACAAACAGCTGTCTTAATATTTAGTTTGGAATTCAAAGTGTGCTCCAGTTTCATACAAAAAAAATTGCAAAGTAATTGAATTTAGTTTCTGCACAAAAATACCGGTTAGTAAAAATGACCTGTTCAAGAGA
Organism: Pandion haliaetus; assembly: GCA_013401275.1. Lineage (NCBI taxonomy): Eukaryota > Metazoa > Chordata > Aves > Accipitriformes > Pandionidae > Pandion > Pandion haliaetus. The sequence continues at coordinate 61,380 of VYZV01025249.1, forward strand.
TGGCTTCACGTCTTGGAGAAAACATATCAACTTCCCACCCCAGGCCTTCACCACTTTACCCTGAGAATGGTCAGCTTTGCTTTGGCACGGCGTGATTTAAGAATGTAACTGTTGGTGACGCGTGCCAGTACTGGGAAGAACAGCAAGTGAACCGCTGCAGGACAAAAAGCTTTAAAGCTGGAGGCTCTTTGTGATGAATTCAGTTAGACAACAGGAACTTCTTTCTCGACAGCTCCCAAAAAGGAGTTAAGAATACCCTACTAACGGTTTCACTAAGGTCTACAAACAGGCTGGAGCCCTCGAATGGCCCCAGCAGCTTAGAGCTAACCACAAGACACACACCATGCAATAAATCCAGACTGCTACGGTACCGCTGTGTTCCCTTCACACTCAGTCCAGCCATTCAAGCGAGTGGTTCCATAAAACTTGTGTGTCAAAGAGTGGAGCTGTTTGTCAGAGCCTCACGTACTTTATTTAAAACAGGGTTTAACTTCTTCCTAATCCTTCCTATCTGTCCTGTCAGCCAGTGTTTCAGGGCTGCCTTGACACACACACTTGAGACAATCAGCCACGGAATGTCTCACAATGCTGCTGTGTGTTCGCACTCAGTGGGCTGTGAATATCCTAGGGAATTTCTTTGTTGCATTATTGTACACCCACAATCATCACACTTGCAAAACAACATCACTTTCGGTTACTTTCTAGAAAAAAAAAATATCTAAAAATAGTTCAAGCCTAGTCTGCATTAGAGAGCAAAGCCTTTCAGGATGCGAGTTGTACACAGTAGCTGTATAAAGCCTCGCTTGCTTTACACTGCCTTTCCGTGCTTACTTTTTCAATTAAAGAAGTTCTCAGATTTTGCGTTAAGACAAAACATTCTAACCCTACTCCAGTAATGAACCTAAAGCAGTTCTTGGCGTGAGAGTGAAAACCTTTAGATGTTGTGTTCAGTTGGAAATGGATAGGTTACCAAGTTTATAGAAATATTTTTAAAATACTTGAAAATAAAAAGTAACTTTTTCTCTTTTACCTCAAACCACCCATATGTGGCATTATAAACATGAAAGATGAGTAAAGGCAAATTCAATTTTGATACTTCCTGTACTATCCATTGCGTATAGAACAGACTACAAACCTGTTTCACATAAATCATAGCAAACCCAGGTTCAACCCGAGTTGTAGCTTGCATGTCCAAATTTTTCTTCCAGTTTATCATCAATCATTGCAGACCAGAAAAAGCTCAAACTCTCTGAGTAAGCAAAAGCTCCACAAAATACGAGTGTGCATCTTTTTTTCCAACCAATGGGCTTGCTTTATTCAGTCTCTCCATACCCAGAGCTCTGTAAGAAGGCTCACTGTGTTTCTGATGATTTGTATGCCTCCACCAGTTGACTTCGTCATGCAAAAAGTGTCCAGACCTTTTATTTTTCCTCCCAAAGACAGAAAGCAGGATTAATTACAATCTACAGACAAAATAAGAAGAGCTCGTCGCTATTCCAAATGCAGTGTCGCTTTGCTGCGGAGTCCCAGGTCCACGTAAAAAAAAATTCCATCTCTCTTCTCACAGGGAAGATGAGCGTTCCCAGTTACCTGCTCTGCATGTGGATATCCACAGGTATGAAAGTCACTGTCGGATGCTGAGACAGGTTGTGGCTGTTCTGCCCTAAAGCAGGTGGCGTTGCTGTTTTGGTGGGTTTGGGTTCCAGCTCCCGCTTCACTCTCATGCGTCTGTAAAGGTAAAAATGAAATTGTCACCAGAGCTGGCACATGTTGTGGTCTCTCCCACGGTAAGTATTGGGAAGGTTCCCGCCGAAGCAGGTTACACTGAACCGCTACTGAAAAGTCAATACAAGCCAGGATTTCATCTCAAAGATACTAAATGGCAAGTCAGTGCTTCTAGAGCATGTAAGTCTAACCCAATGCCCTGAAAAGTGAGAAATGAAGCTTTTCTCTGGTAGCCTTGATGCACACAGCAGACCTTTCCCCTCTGTCAACAGGAATCCCTAAAAAGAGCTTCCATCAAGCATCCTCCATCAAGAACCTCTTTCTGTTTCCTGGCAATTCAGTCACAGAACACTGACGGTGAGTTTCAGGACACTTCAATCAAGCACATTATAGTTTAGATTCTCCTGGAAATTTTCAGCAACAAATACTGAAATGGTCTGTTAGATGAGAGCACACACACCTAACAGTGATTTTGGTTCATCTTGTCTCGCCTTAGTGAATTACAGAACTTGGCAACATACCTGTTATATGTTTTCAATATGAGCAGAACCACTGTAAAAATAATAATCACTCCTACTACGATGGCAGCAACTATTGCTCCAGAACCTAGTGGGGAAGCAGAAAGGGGAAAAAAAAGCCATATTTACAAAGTCGTTGTTGTACTGTTTGCCAGGTTCAAGGTCCACTTAAGGGGGAAAAAAAAAAGCCACCACCCTGCTACTTTTCTTACTTTGATAGAGACTTTGTTCTTGAGACTTTGTGGTTCCATTTACTGAGAACTGAGTATTATTGATCAGCGGTGCAGCTGTCGTCATCTTGATTCGGCTACAGATGAAAAAAAAGAAGAGTGAGTTTACAGAAAATTAACCAAAATTTTACAGGGATAATTAGATAATTACAACTACCCATTAAAGACTTCGAGCCTACCAAGTGCAGGCTCACTGAACTGGGGTTTTTAATATTTTCTTAGTGGTGAAAATCTGGCCCTGCTGAAGTCAATGAAATTTTGCTACAATCTAGTCTTGAGCAATTTGCCTTACAATATATGCTGCTCAGTATTAGTAGAATAAAATAAGATATAAACACAATAATGCATTATTACCTATACATTATTGCTGTTATACAAGTTTTGGATAAATATATGTAATTTAAATGTTTTAGGATTTTAGATTATCATCTCAGGTTGTGAGACTCAGATCACTGAGTAAATAAGCATGAAGAGTTCTGTACCCAGTATTCAGTAATATGTCTTTAAGGAAGAGAAAAAAAGTTGGCACAGAAAGGTTTAAAAACTCTTTTATGGAAGAGAATTGGAAGTAGCTTCATTCATCTAACATGGAGCAGAAAAACAGTTTAATTCCCTAACTCGAAGCACCAGAAGTTGGATGGCAAACAACAGCTATCCCGCAACAGAAAAAAAATACTGCAACGTGACCATGACAGAAAGTTTACGGAGTTCGAACTGGCACCTCACTCATGTCAGTGTCATCTCAGGTCTATTATTCGAAGAGGACAAGCCTGCAAGTGGAGAGCTGAAAATATGCCTGCTTCTGCGGTTTGGTAGGATAAAATTGTAGATCTAGAAAGAGCAGCCTGTATGTTTACTGATTTTATAAGCACTTTCCAAATGTTTTCTAAATGTGACTAGTAACCTTAGCTATTAAAAGACTCCTTCAGTCTGAGAAGGGTGTGAATACCACTTCAAAAAGACCTCTGAAACCATTTCAGCTCCCAGCTTCAGAGAGCTAATATGCTTAAACTATCCATTGAAGATTAAATTATTCTTCAACACCTGATACTGGAATTGAGTTTCCCGTTTCAGATGCTGCCCCGTACAACCAGGCAGGACTCTGCCCTGCTCTCTGTTATACACCAGTGGGATACTGTGGACGTGTGGCATGTTCTTAGTAGCTTTGATTTTACAGAGCAGAAGATACAGAATAGCCAGAAAATTATTAAGTGGATAGAAGTCAATCGGTAATAAAGAGAAGTGCAAATGTGAAAGGCAGCCTCCCTTCCCTGCCCCCTCACTGAAGCTTTCCTAAAGGTTTCTGCAAAGAGCATCCATCAAATAAAACACATGTAGCGGCAGGGTAGAGATTTGGGAGGCAAGGAGGGGACAGTTCTGATTGCTCTTGACAGGCAGGGTGTTGTTTTGGGGTGGGGAGCCCAGTATCTGAGTCAACACACGATGTGTACTTGGGAGGCTCCGCTAACAGATCTATGAGGAATGAGAGAGATCAGTAACCAGCAGGAAGGGAAATGGTCAATGTTTGCCTGGGTATGAAGGATCAGAACTGCAAGGTCGATTAATCAAATACTTCGATCCCCTTAAGTTAAAAAGGTTCAGGTTTTTTTCTTTTAATTTAAAAAACAAAAATAACTCTGTCTCGAGTCTGTAACTGGGTCATTCCCCTCTGCCTGAATGATTCCTTTGTTTAGCCAAGGCCAAGTTAATTCAGCAACATGATCATCAACTGTAGCCGTAGATCTTTCCAAGCTGAAAGAAGTATTCTGTGTTTCGAGTTTGCCCAGCCTTATTGCATAGCACAGCAAAAGGATTTACACACACCTCGGAGGAAATCTGAGAGAGGCACCAAAGCTTAGCTAACAGCACTGTCCTCATCTCTTTTCCCCACCCGCCCATTTGAAACCCGTGCTGATGAAGGTTGTACCGTTGACAAGCAGAGGCTGAAGAGCCTCTCTGTCACACTGCAGGCTGGGGAAAGCTGAGCAAGTATTTTGACTATAGACATAATTCAGCAAAAAACACATCCAACTTTTACCTTATTGCTCCTGACTAGGAAAGCACAAATTCCAGATTTACAGAAGCATTTTTTCTCCTCCTCTGGCTACTAAAATAGTAATCCCAAATAAATAAGGCTGAGTATTTTGATATTAAGCCATGTAATATTCATACTTACTAACTTCAATCCGGTTCAAACCACCTTGGTAATGGTGAGCTATTTGTGCATGAGTCACCTATAACCAAAGAATTTTTATTGTTGTCAGTGAAACTGCCTGTTTACAAAAAGGATTAATTCAGCCAACAGGGTGTAACAATCTAAGATGCAATTTGAAAAATACACCAAATTTTTTTTTTTCTGCATTGTGTACCAAGTAAAGAGGTCCAGGGTCCCTGTCTCAGGCCAGGGTGGGACGTGCCAGTCCTCTGCTTTACCTACAGCAAGTCCCAGCTCCATTCCTCCCCTGTGAATCAGCAGGGTTACACCTGACCAAGCCTGCGCTGCAAGACTCAAGGACCCAGCAAAGTCCAGCAAAATCCATGGGAACCTACCGGTTTCAGGGTATTGCAGGCTGGATCCTACTCTGTTTAGAAAAACATTTGGAAAATCAAGAGTGCTCAACAAAAGCTATATAGCAGGGGAGAAGAAATGGACTTTGATACAGCAATCACAAGACATTCTTTCTTTATGACACACGGCATGCACTTCTCCCTGTGCATACACACCTGCCTGGGGTTTTGAGAGCCACTAATTCCTCCAAAGTTCTGGAGACTGGGGGTGGGGGCGCACGCTGCTGGTTATTTTTGCATCCCCATATGATGGAGCTGGAAGTGTTTCCATAAAGTTAAGCTTTGGGCATGTTTCCATTTAAAACACCTTTGCAGATACAGCATATAGGTTGTTTTGGCAAGTGGTAGCAATGCCCCCATTTATACAGCCTCCCTTCCCTCCCCACCCCGTCAAATTTCGAGCTGAATGGCCGTGCTCATTTACGACAAGATGGGGATCAGAGCTCATCTGTCAAGTGGTTCCTGCAGCACCTGGCAATTACAGGAGAAGGGTAACGGGGAATAGAGAGGTTGGTTTGAGTTTTTTCCCCAGAGAGCTGGACTTTGAGAGCCAACTCCCTGCCAGGGAACGCAGGTGCTGGTTAGGAAGACACACAAATTCAGCGCTTTGCTACTAGAAAAAGGTCGTCTGCATCGAGCTGTGTTGCAGGCTTTAAACTAGACACAAAATCAGCTTTTGTTTCTCCAGCAGTAATATATACTAGTTTTGACTGAGAAGCTCAGTTAGAGAATTAATTCATCCTTTCAACTCCACTGCTGCACAGATAGCATTTTTGTCTTCTATTGTGGCTAAACACAGGCTGATAACCAGGTGGTTTTTCCCTCCTTACTTATCCAGATCTAAGGAAGAGCACTGGCTGCTTGCTCTGTGACTTGATTCGCTTCCCAAAAATGTCAACAGGTCAGGATCTTAAATCACAAAAACCACTAAGGAACAGGACGAGAAAACCCAGCACTGGTTTGCTTGATTTCTGGTTTTCTTTCTCAGCATACTGGCTGTGACAGCTGCTAGGAAAGGGAATATTCTCTAGAATATTTAGAAATAGACTGGAATTTGGGCTATTCTCTTCCCTCAGGTCCTCTTGCAGATGTAAATGAGCAGTGACAAGTGAGAACCATCCTACGCGATCAAAAGGCCACTGAGAGCTGAACTTACGTGAACACTACCAGGGTGCTGGAGCTGTGTGAGGGGAGGCAAATTATCAGAGGTATAAAGCATTAATTCCAATAAACAAATGCCAACATGTCATCGAAGAAGCCCAAGAAGCAGTCAGACCCTATTAAGTAAGGGGGGGAGGACTTTCTACCACACGAGTGGTAGATGTCCTCACAGTCAACTGAATCTCAGATTTGTTCTCTTGCAGGAATTCCACACCACGGACCCATCACTATCCTTTATCCTGCAAAAGAAGAGGCTGAGGAGTCAGTTACCATCCACATCCACCCTCCCATGGCTCCAAAGGAGTTTTGTGCTAAGGTATGTCTGTTTGAGGCTCCGCTCAAACCACCTGGGCTCAGCTCAGCTCACACATCAACCTAAGCAGCAAACTCACTCCCATCCAAGGGAGAAGTTAATCCTTCTAAGTAAGTCCAGAGTTTTTCTCCCGTCCTAAAAGTAACTGAGCTCAAAAGCAAGGACCTGGCTTGCGAGTAATCCCCAGAGAAAGCAGATGGATGCTTCAGCTCTGCTCCTGCCTCCACCCGAGCAGCCTGACCTTCCCTGTCTTTGCAGCGAGGTTTACCTTGTCTAACCGCAGTGAACACCGAGTGGTTTGAACGTGCGTGTTTCATTGTTCCCTGCTGTTTTCCAGCAGTGGGAGAATCAATTGAGCATTCATGGCACAGTGTGGAAAGGAAACAGGCTTATATTTAAGAGTGGCAAACTCAGCTTCAGCTCCCCATAACCTGGCAAACCATCCACCTTCGATCCAAACAGCCTCGCAGCAGTACAGCCACGTGCTCCTGCGCTTACCTTCCAACAGCATCATGAGCCACGAGAACCGGGAACATCGCCGGGGGTTTGAGGCAAACTGTAATTTCAGAAAGTAATAAAACCACAGTGTGCTTCAGTGAGACCTGAATGTGCCTGAATTTACCTTGTGAGGCTCTAAAGAGGGAGGGAGGAGGATAAAAAAAAACAAGTTCAAAGCAGCTAGCAGGAGCTAAGGCATAAACGTGGCCTCAGGCAAACAACCCCGCTCTGTATGGAGCCTGTGTATTAGTACGTGTCCTGATGTCACACCAGCACCTTTATATAAGCATTTGTCTCAGGCTCTGGCATGAGTTCTCCAGGTTTAGCTGTTGTTAAAACACATATTAAAGCATTTCATTTCCTTGCCAAGACACAGAAAGTTACACAAACTGCAGGCAACTCTACTGTGCAGTAGCAGCACCAAGAAAAAAACAAAACAAAACAGCAATTCTACCTGAGTGGCTTGTAGCTTGAGAGGAGCTAAAAACCCTCAGCTCACACAGACGACAAGAACTGAGGAAGTGAAGACAGGTCCCCAGAAAGGAATGCCCTTATTTTGAAAGCCATGCCTGGAAACATGAACTAGAGAGACTTTGTCGTTGACTTGCCCAGGAGCAATGTCTAAACCGGACTGTAAACTGCAGATTTCCCAATTCTGATTTTTTGCCTCAAAATGCTGGGCCACACACATTTCTTCTCTCCCTCTGTGTGAATGCACTTATTCATGGGAACTGCACTAACTCCACCATGCTCAGCAAAATGTATTCACATCATAAAAACACTAGATCCTTCAGGGTAGGACTGCCTATGCAGACAAGCCAGGGTAGGGATGCAAAACAAGCCAGAGGTATTTTCCCACTGGTTACAGGCCAGGATCTAAGGCACACTCGGATTAGAAGGCTTGCTTGGACACTTGTGAAATGTATGTCAGAACCAGGCTTTGAACTTAAAATGGAAAAACCCCACCATGCTACCACCTGAAGTTCCTGCAGCTCAAAGCTTGTGCCGCTCAGATGTAACCTCCAGTCGGGTTCCAGAACTATTCAGTGGGGCCTGTCAGGTTGAGTTCAGATGCCTGTTGTTGAATTTTTTATTTTTTAAACGCCGTAACTCCCCCTCTTTCACTGACAAGTATCACGTGCGTCATGTAGCGCTTCCCACTAGCTCTGGCCGGTTATCTGGGATCTCCCATCCTGGACCCAGGCACGCTTTACTGCTTGTCCAGGTTTCCAGGCAGACCTGTGGAAGTCAAGATGCATAAAACCCCCTCCATCCAGAAATGCTAAAGAAAACTGAAATTTTAAACTAATATATCGTCCAAAAGAAAATGGTCTGTTTAATGTGCTGTGAGTAAGGCTCTTTAAAAGACATTTACAATAAAGCATTTGGTCCAGTGGTTGCATTTGCAGAAGACGGAGTTACTTCATTATTTAGGTCTGAAGTGATTAATTTCAGAGGAAATGGAATAACATTTTAAAACAAAACTGCCATTTACATGCAATGCACAGATGATCTATCAGATACCAGGCAAGAGCTGGGAGCAATTTTGCAGCTTAGTCCTGAAAGGAATGCTAGAGGTTTTCTTTTGTTGGCAGCTTTTTTTAATTATTATTAGAAGGCTCTTATTCTGCATTTTCAACTTACGACTGTACACACACAAGATGCTAAATTAACGAACTACGAGTGGTACAATCAAAAGCTGGCAAATAAGTCTCACGGGATCCACCTTATTATAACAAAGAGGGAAAGGTGCACTACACTGCTTCGTCTTTTGTTTTGGAGAAAGGATTCCTTACTTTCCAACAACAGAACCATGTCTCAAGACTTAAAGCAAAATAACGCACAGACTGAGCACACCGATTTCCAGGTTCATGAGGTGGTCTCCAAGGCTCAGGCAGCATCAGTAATACCTCTTGGTTTGCCCCTGCAATTAGGAAAGCCTCTTCTAACACGGCAGCACGACACACGAGTGATTTGTACCTCCTTCGGGGCCGGAGCTAGCTCACAGTTCTATGCCCTGTGTCAAGACAACCATACATAATTTTCTTCCTCAGATGTACTTTGCTACCAGAAGGCTTTGTCCGAGCAGATATTGAGGGTTTTCTATCCCTTGGTATCTGGGCATCCTCCATTTCAGCCATCGCTGCAACGATTCAGTAGCTCTGCAAGTACGGCTGCACAGCTGGAAATCTGGGATACATCCCCTGTGCAGCAAGTCCCATGCTTTCTGGAAGGAATCGGATGAACTCCTGTATTACATTTTACAGCAAATTGCTACAGATACACCGCTGCATGCCAGAAATGCCGCTTGTGTGCTAGAGGCAGCTCACATGTACACAATTCAGCTAGGAAAATCAACATGAGGGACAGCCAATTCATAGTACAGAACAAAGCCTGAGGCTGATTCCCAGCTCATCAGGAGCTGAAGTCCCTTCCATGCAGAGAGATATTAGCAGACCCATACTTCGAGCAGCAGCTCCCACCAGTGCCTGGCAGCATAGCTAAGTTCTGTTTTGGGAATGAAAAATGCAGTCTGGTGGATTACAAGGCTCACCACAGCAACGGGCAAAGAAAATCCACCCACACTCATGCACTTGGAAAGCGACAACTGTTGCAGCAGGCGCGAAGCGTCACAGGAGCCCAAAACCCACATGGGCTCCCCAAACACGACACAGTCCGGACTCTTTGCTTGCAATAAGGTGCCTCTCCCCGCCGCACACTGATAAGGTCCCACGCACTGTGCGTGTTCCTGGGAGCACTCAGGTGAGGGACGCAGGAGGGTAGGATGTGCAATTAGCAGTTAAATATAACCCAGAAAAAAACTGATTCGGAAAGAAGAAAAATGCCTCCAGGCACCTGTATGAATCTCAAGGCAGGAGTGACTCATGGGGGAGGGTGAATGAGACTCAAGGTGAAAAATTTTAGAAACCATCAACGTGTGCACTCAAATGGAAAGCAAGAAAATTAATCTGAGCTGAACCCTCGGCTAGAGTCTGGCAGTGGTCACGCTACCCAACAATTTGTCTCCGCTGTTCAAAGAAGTCCCAGCAAACTGCATGTTGGTGGCAAATTCAGTGGCTCTGGACAAATAAACCACAAAAAAAGCAGCCAGCCCTTGAGGATGGTCTGCTTCTGTTCTTGCAGTGGAAAGTCAACCCTGCTTTGTGCACGTAATGCTCTAGAAAAGGCCCTGTTACTGCAGGACTCATTTCAGCTCTTCAGCAGTATCTTTGGAAAACTCACTACAGCTTTTCAGATTCCTAGAGAAAACAGTTTAAAAAAAACCCACTGCAGATTCAGCACTATTTTTGCAGAAATTATTACCACCATTTACTGAAAGGTTGGAGCAGTTCAGGAGATCTCACTGTTGCAGAAATCCTCTCTCACCTGCATTTTCCATCAGGGCATCTGCATCTTTACTCCAGGCACAACCCATAAATGCTCCAAAGCAGGAGAGAGGGGATTCGGACTGAAATTCTGAGTGTGGGAATTGCAGCATTAACCCTTTTATTTAAAGGTCAGAAACAGGCATCTGTCTGAAAGTCCAGTATTAAACACAAGATCCCAAATAGTTCCCAACTAGAAAGGAAGAAAGAAAAAATCCAAACAAAAACCAAGGGGTGGTGGTATGGAAAAGGAATCACATCACAGAAGATATTGGTTTCATTTAGGGCCAAAGTTTTCAATAAATGTAACTTTAAATGGAGTATGTAACTATAATCACTTAAGAGAAAGAAAATGTCCCCCCACTTCCAGATCAGCCCCAATTTCTAGGATCTAGCCCAGACTGATGTGGTCTGAAACTGTGTCCCTGCTCCGTAGTGCAAGGTGTGCTTTCTACATGCTCCCTATAGCTCCAGAGCTCCCCAGAAAAGACAAGACAAAGATTGCTCAGGAAAGAAAAAGAAGAACCAGGAATAGAAAACAGAGGAGCATATCCCTGCAAGTTCAGAGCTGGATAAACCCACATCTCGGTGTCATCTTGGACCTTTGAAACACCACCACTCCGGCCAGCTGAACTGCTCTGGGAGACAAAACATTTCTCTTTGCTCATCGAAACATACGTCAAAAAAAGTAGATATTGCAGCAACACTCTCCTACAAGTGGGAAGTCTCCACCAAGCCGAGGACACGGTCCAGACATCAGGGCCCTTGTCACCGCTCGGTATCCGTAGCCGGGCTCGGCACTTGTTCTCAGTGCGACCAGGCAGAACGGGAACACTCGGGAGGCCCTTACGCATCAGCCAGAAATCCAGAGAACCCAGAGATGAAGAGGAAAAGGCAGGCGAGAGGGGCCGGAGTGGGGCGAGGACGGGCTTGGAAATCCTGGGAACAAGCTGAACGGGGCAGCCACTGCCCCTGTGAGCTGGTGCCCTGCGGATGCTGAGCCAGGCAGCGCAGCCAGCACCTGCCTTCGGGACAGAAAGACTCTACCACTCTCTTTTACAAGAGACTAGGCAGCAGAGGCAGACTTCAACACGCTTTTTAAAACAGGGCAGGGGATGGTGATGTGCCGCTTGTTTGCTGAGTAGACCCAGTTGACACAGCCTCCCCTTAGCCAGAGACTGAATGCAGGACAGACAGGCATTTAATCAACATGCTGAATTACCTTCCTCTGACAGAGACACAAAATAAGCCTGGAGACAGGTGGGAAGTAGGTGGGAAGAAATGTATTCACACATTCTTCAAGAGTTTCCTCCCCAAGAGGGGCTCAGAGCCCAGCATCCCACCACCAGCCCCGGCAATGCCCTGCCTGCAGTGGGAGACACGTCCCCTCTCCTGGGGACTCGGCTCCCCCGGCCGCATTGCCTGGCTATCTTCTACTTGCCACTGCAAAGCACCGCAGGACAGATGTCACACAGCCTGGTTCTCACGGGCAGTTCAGAGAAGAGGAACTCGACGGCCCGTTTTGTGTTACTGGAACAGGACCGATAGAAACCACAAAAACAATGTCAAAGCATCATATGCAGCTGGAGAACAGCATGAAATTAATTAACATCAGTAGCACGGGGCAGATCTGGGCTCCTGCTGTGGCATGCAGATCTAGAATCAGATCCAATTTGAAAGTTTCCCAGAGTTCAGGGAGTTTTTGTATCTCGTCTGGCCAGGTCACGTCCCTTCCCTGTAAAGGGTTGGCTGAGTTACATGCGTGCAGCAAAGCAGCTTCCCGTGGTGGTTCTGACAATGAAGAACGAGTTTTTTAGAGACACCGAAATGTATTTGTACAACCGTATTGTATACACCTGGGTATCAGTGACCTGTCGTGAAGAGCACAGCCCAAAGGGAAGAGGGGAACCCCAGCAAAAACGTCCTGTGCTTTGCCTAGACATATGGGAAACTTGCCTTACAAAACAAAGAACTTTTAAAATACTGTCAGCCACTTGTGACAAGAGAAGGGAAAAGGAGTTACCTGGAGCAAATTAAGACTCATAAGGACAATAACAATCAAAAAAGAGAGACGCAGGAGCCAAATGCATTGAAATCTATAGCCTATCCTCCACCTTCCTTCCCAGCCAAGCCAAACCATGGCTGGAGTCCAGTATTATTTGTGACTTACTTGCCCAAACCAGGACTGGCTTCCCAGACTGAAAAAAACCACTTCTCCCAGTTCTGATACCATCACATGCCTCCCCGGCCTTCTGTTTGCTGAACCTTTCGCTGCCCGTGGGCAAGTCACTTACCCAATGGCATGTAGATGCCAGGAACAAATCCAAGGAGGAAGGCAATCCCAGATGTGCCTTCAGGCACCCCTCGCCACGGCCAGCAGAGCCAGAGAGATGGCAACAGCTATTTCTGGATTTCCCTTAAACCGAGAATCCCACAGGACAGAGCAAACACCCGTGGCTCGCACTGGGACCCACAGCAGCCTGGAATGAGTTCGCACCCTGAGCTGCCTTTCATGTCAGAGAAGGGCTCTCGGCGCTTATCAGCGCAAACGGTAGTGCGTGAATCAACACAGCTCCTGTTTGCTGGCAGATGGGTGTTCGGTTTTCTTTTCTAAAGACAAATACATCTGCTGGGTCAAGAGTTTTGAGGCTTCCATTACAGACTAATAAGTAAATAGGAAACTTTGTCTTTGCAAGTAATTATTTGGGTTTCTACTCCGCTCCGAGCAGAAGCACGAAACGGCCACGCAGCACGCAAGGCTGCGGTGCTTTGGATCGGCGCAGCAGATGATGGGCAGCCCAAGTCCCCCAGTACTGCTGTGATGATCCATGGGCTCATTTACCTTCCTCAGCCTGAGCACTGCCAAATCCCACCAAAAAGCAGTTTCTTTGCAAGCCCACAGCTGCGTGGTTAAGTGCTGGTGTTATGTGGGATGAATCTAGGTGTGTGTCTCATCCAGGGGGCTGTCTCCATCCGAATGGGAGGATGCGATGAAGGCAGAGCCCTTTTCCTCTGCCTGCTCACCCAGCCTGGCGCTTGAAGCAACTGCACCATCAGCCTCGTAGCTGGGCAGGGGGATCCCTGGCTGGTAGCTGGCCCTGAGTAGCTGACAGCGAGGAAGAATCGTGAGTCCGGGGCGCCTGGAATTAGCTTATAACTTTGTTTCTCCATGGAGGTGGTTGTAAAAACATTAAGCTATGTATGTCAGTGGGAAACTGGATGACTCAGACATCCCAGCAGCTTATTTTCTTGCTTTCCTCCTCTGTGATCTCCATTCATGCCTCGTATCATCTCTCCCTGCAAGAGGCCTAACGAACACTATAGGTTTTGGCTGCATTTCCTGATTTCTGTGACTCTCAATAAAAGCAGTACAGTCATCCCCACCACATTTTATTCCCCCTCCCACATGCCCAACAATAGGCCAGGTCAAGGCTCACTCGCCGGCCCCGACCAAACCCCCTCCCAACACAGCTGCTCTTCAGCGACGCTGATCCCAGCCTGGCACAAGGGCATGAGAACCCAGCGCGTGAGATATCACCCCCGTGAGCAGGGGCTGCTTTGGGCAGACGCCAGCACCCCGCAGGGTGTTCCGCGTTGACGGATTTACCCCGTGAGCACAGTAGCTGCTGATCTGAGACCGCTGTAGGCGCTCAGGGTATCACTCACGGGCTTCTCCAGCTCCTTTGTGCACTAAATCCTGACTGATTCACTGTTTATTGCCATAAGAAGAAGAATTTAGCGTAACTAATAAAAGTCACACTTTCAGTAGCAGCAAACAGATAAGAGCAGGGCTGGATGGGAAACCATGAATTACTGCCAACAAGGGAGCCAGGTTTACTGCCAGTCGTGGACTGGAGTTTTAGGACTGCTGTCCTCTGCCTGCAGCTCAGCGTGTGGTACAACGTGCTCCCCAGCTACCGGACTGGATCCTCTGCAATTGAAGCTGTTGATGTACCAGAAAAATGCAAATCTCAATACTGCGGTAAGCACCTCTGCAAGTCTCATATCCTTCAGTTTTTCCTGTATTCAAAATATACAGAGAATTCTGTATGCCATACAGAAATGCAACTCCTTTCACTTTGCAAACAGCAGGATGAAAGCAGTCGCAAGATTTCTTCAAGTACTGCCCATGCAAACTTGTTGAATCGATGAGACACATCCACCTCTTCCAAGAACACTGTGCAGACAAACGTGTAGGCAGTGCGATACTTTACACTTACACCCCATCCTCCATCAGAACCGCTCAAAGCTCTTGGCAAGCCCTCAGTGTCTAACCCTGGCACCCACGGCCCAGTTACCTGTCCACGCAGCAAGACAATAATTCTTACGGGGCCACGAAGTCACCGATTACTGCACAGCCTTTGTCTTCTGGTTCCCAATCACTAAATCAAACCCTCCTGCCCGAACACTCCATCCAGCAGCACAATGTATCACATTAGTGAAATTTGTTTACACGATACTACGCTTCCTTTAGCAAGGACTTCCTGGGACATTAAATACATTAATTACCACAAATAACCAGAAATCGCAGTTCAAGCCTGTTAGCAGCTTCAGCATGTTCCCAAATAATGAAAGCAGTATAGTTTTGTTCTGTGCTGGAGACACTCAGCGAACTGTAACACAATGCTCCAAGCTTTCCAGTTCTTTTCATGTTAAATATTAGCTTGCCAGCCCTTTCTAGCGTGCCGCTCAGCAGACTGAAAAGGAAAAAAGAACCAACAAAAAACCCCACCAACAAAACCTCATTTATAGTGCCGGGGTTGAGTAAGTCAGGACAAGAGATTCAGCATTTCCCCGGTGACGGAAGGACACTGCTAGGGCGAGAACAATCTTTCAACAGACGTGCAGACTTCTCTCTGGGGAGGAAACAACTTGCCAGATCAGATCCAGTCCCCGGACCTTGAAGGTTTCCAATTAACGAAACAACTGCTAAAGCACCAGTTTAGCAGAAAATCGTACGAGGACGTCTGCTCTGTACTCCTTTCTGGTTTAGAGTTACCAATAAAGAGCTTTGCTGCACGTAGCAGCCGTTACTGTGGTACATACGATCACTTGCACATAAACCCGGAGTAACCTCACCGAAACGACGAGTTCCAGCCATTTCACTGGCAGCAGAAAGTAACTCGGGAGCTTTCGGGCAGAAAAAAATGTAAATTCATACCAACCCCAACTACGTACGTACACCCAACCCCCTGCACGCCTTTACCCGCCCAACCACCGAGCCCACTCACGGCGAGGATGCTGCGGGGCCTCAGGAGCTCATCCTCGGGCCGGGCTTTCCCGCAGAGGCGGCGGACGGCGCTTCCCTCCCCGCCGGGGCCGGGATCGGGATCGGGGTCCCCGCCGGCTCGGCCCC
>VYZV01025249.1:77256-90182 GCA_013401275.1 Pandion haliaetus
GGGGGGAAAGAAGGGGGAGAGGGGTCTGACGCAGAAACGGCTCGGGGTGACGTCAGGAGAAGTCGAGCAGTTTAAGGAACGGACCCGCTGCCCCCGCGCAGCCCCGGCCCCGGCACGGGACTGAGGGAGCGGCTGCCGCCTCCCGAAAAACCCGAAGGCGGTTTCCGAGGTTCCTGCTGGGAAGGGTGGTGGGCGTCCCGTTCCCCACGGGTGAGGGATGTCACGGGAGCAGACGGCACCGGACCCGGCTCACGGGGACGTCTCTGACCCCCTGACTCGTGGGGCACTTCAGAGCCCACAGGCCTGCCGGGCACCGACGGAGAAGAATCCCGAACGCATCCATCCCAGAGAAGGAACAAGTGGGGTTTGTCTACTCGGTAGGATCAAACCGGGAAGGAATCCTTGCCTTCGACCTGTACTCAGTTGGCTTTATTCTGCATTTCCCACTAAGGAGTGGGAAAGAAGCCTGTGACCGCAGTCCCTGGCTGCATTTTTCATGTGGAAATCACACTTAGAAAAGGGATCTGCCCCTGCCTGGGGCCTGATGCTGCTCCCACCACAAACCGGGAAACCACATTAGCAAATTTGCAGCCCTCAGTCTGGGCTCAATTCATGGTTTACGATTGTTGAGCTGCCGAGCAGAAGTCGTTTCCCCCCGTCCCACATCTCAGCTTCCCCATCTGCACCCAGAACTAACACCACCAATCTCCGTTATAAAGCAACCCGGAACATATGGATGAAGTCTGCCTGTTACAAAATCCCGCCTCTGTACGGGAAAGCAGCAACAGCAGCTTCATAACAGTCCATAAACACGTGCAGTGGATTTCTTGGGAAGACCAGAGTACATCACTCGTGGCTACCCAGCTCGATGGCTGACTTCACTAGAGCGAAGGTTTGACTGTAAATGAATCTATAAACTACTGCTTTTTGGTGATTTAAACCTGTGAATCCTCAGACCAGCCCTTGTCTGAGCACGGCGGGATAAGGACTTCCTAACACCTCTTCAAGACTTTTACAAGTAACAGTCAGTCAGCTACCGCTGGGCTGTGTAACAAGATGGGTTTATCTGCACCTTTCCTAATGTATTCATCAGAAGAAGGGATTTCCGCATGCTGCTGGGTTTGTAACATGCCAGTCCAGTGAAACTCTTCTGCTCCTGCCCGTCTCTGCCGTGTCATGTGGGCAACAAAGTCCAGGGTGGGGGTCTGGGCTGGCATCCTCGAGTTTTGCTTGAGTTGGAAACTGGTAAGAGACAACCAGTGACAGGAGCGTAGATCCAAGATTTTCTACTATGTTGACAGCTTCTCTTTAGGGACAGCTCTAGAAAAGCTGGGGCTCCTGGCGAGATGAGTTTCAAACACTTGGTTTGTGCCAACTGGAGCAAGAGAAGTAAAAACTGCTGCAGGTCCTGCACACACCTTCAGGCAAGAAGCCAGGCAATGACAGCAGGCAGCTTCACGGGGAGCAGCGCGTCGCTCTCCTGCAGCCTCCCCCAGCATCCCCACACCCCGCACCGTCCCTCCACGTCAGCACCTCCTGCATCTCCGTGGGACTGAGCTTCCTCACCTTTCTCTCCCTCCAAACATGGGTGCCTTTCACTTCAGTAGCCTGGAGGACACAACTTGTGCCAACTGGTTTGAACACACATCTGCAGCCATGAAGCCCAGGTATTGCTGCCTGCGCAGAACCCCAGCACGGCGCATTTCTAAGCATTTCACTGATAAGGCATCGCTAAAGCAAACCAGCTCATTAAAGAATCACTGGTGGACAGAGGCAGGGCTTGGAGAGCGAGCACCGGCTTGTTATTGCTGGGTCTGCCAGAGAGAAAGATGAAAAGAAAGATCTAGAGGGCAAAAGATTGTGTCTCGCAACTGAAATACTTTCAAAGCTGGAGAACCTACTCCTGACAGAAGCTGGCAAGCAGGTACCTTCTTTGTCCACCTTTCAACTGAGCCTTCAAAGGGAGGACCAGAACTTCTCCAGCCCACAGCTGGGTTTAGATAACCAAACGGAAGAAAGAGAAACCAGAAGCTGGCTCCAAAAATCAAGAGCTCATTTAAAAATCACAAAATTTAGAGTAAGTATCAACATTCACAGGGATATTTCTTTCAAGCGTTCAAATCAGTTTTTCTTTTGCAGCTGTGAAGGAAAGAAAAAAACCAGACACGAAAAAGAAAAGTTAAGATTCTTACACAATTTTGTTTCTCCAGAAGCTGTTGCTTTAGAGAAAGCGCCAGCAGCCGAGACTCACAAAAGACGGCAACCTCAAGAGACCGCCCCATCCCGGGCTGCACGTGCAGCCTGCAGAGAAGTTGGGATTAAAAATGAGATGCTTCCTTACCTTGCAGCTCTCAGCTTCTTCCTGTGTGAGAAATGCTTCATTTTGGATCACTCACGAGGCGGTGGGGGAGGAGTGCCCTTGACAGATCCCACGGGAGCAAAGAAGTCATGATGCAGCACTCCAAAGCGACAGATGGAGACGGCTCATACCCAGCTGGAGCCAGGCGGCTCTTCCCATCAAGATCCAGTTATAAAAGCATTTCTAGTTTCCCTCACTTAATGTACAGCAACTCAGTTACACAAGGAAACACGATACCTGACGCTACATCTCACTGCAAACGTACAACATCCCCTCACCATGCTCGGGCTTGGGGCTGTGCTTTCTGCCCAGATGGGGAGCGTTAGGATCTCAGTGCAGCACTTGGCATTACACACTCCTTTTCAGTACAAAGTGAGACACACTGAAAGCAGGAGGTGCCATTCATTCCACTCGATTCCCCATGTATTTTTGCACTCTGTGAAATAACAGATTGAAATGGCAACCATCTTATCACAGGGATGCCCTGAACATTGGGTTCACACGTACTACCAGAAAATGACGGACCGGAACCAGGCAGGCTTTTGGGTCTTTGGTTACTTGGTGCTTTGAGCTGGGAGTCAGACCAGAACATCACACCCATAAATGTGTAGGTTTTCCCCAATTTGCTTATTCAAGCTGGCTGGAGGAGGCAGAGCAAGGGCAGCAAACACATCCACAGCTGACAGCCTACTTGATCTAGCTCTGGAGGAGAAATACAAATACTGATCAGGTACACAAGTTTCGCCACGTGAAGCGCTTTGGGAGCCATTGATAAAGACATCATATATAAACCTAAACTTGCACTCATAAACCTAAACTTGCCTTGGTGCCAGTCACTGCAGCACTTGCACCAAAGAGAAAGCGACAGCCACACATCCCATTTTATAAGTTGGTGCTCAAGCCCAAGTGAAGATTGTAAAGTACAAACAAAATAGCACATACCATTGCAGTAAACAGATACTTACCTCCTAAAGAAGCATTTGTGTTTTCCTAACACAGGTCTTGCTTCGGTTTGGTGTTCACAATGGGCTGGTTTCTACACTGAACCCCCAAGCCGAAGCCCATAGAACAAAACCACAGAGGCTTTCTCACCCCAGTTTGGGAGTTTCAAGATCCAATTATTTAGCAAATTTTTTTGTGTGTAGCTACAAAGACTCACGTTAGTCACTTCCAGCTAAATCCTTTTGCCTCGCTCACACTAAAACCCCGTGCTGGTATCACAGCTCCTTAAAACCACAGGATGAAATCTCAGTGAGGATTACTCACCATTCATCTTTTCAAAGGAATAAATCTAGTTTGATTGGTTTCTTTACAATTACTGCCTCACCCTGCATAAACAAGAAAGAACAGGAGGCTCTCTTCTGGGAACCGGAGTGGTCTTCCAGCTGCACACTTACCCTGGGTTGTACCTCTCTAGGGAGTAGAAGGGGCTTCTTTCAACAGTGTGCACTCCTAACTTGGAAGAGGTAGAAACAGTTACATGTAAGTTAATAATAATTAATAATAGTAGTCCTCACTCAATTTAAATAGTACGAGAAAGGAGACACCAGCCACTGTGACTGTCAGGCAGCCCACATTAATGTGGAAAGAGGAAAAAGTTCTGTATTTTCACCAAATTCCTTTCCTGTTGTCTTTGTGAATTGTTACGAAAACCAGAGTAGTGAGGTACATCGTAAGCTGTTCTCCAGATCCCCTGTTCTTTCCTCCAGGATAAAACCAGAGCAAATCTCCTACATCTAGATCTGGCGTAAGGCACAACTGGATCCCAAACAATCCTGAACAACTGAGTCTGCACTGCTTGGCAGATCCCCAGCCTTGCACAGAGCGTACTGGGCAAGGTACGACTCGGTGCAAATGCTTTCTTGCCTATTTTTGCAATAAACCTTTCAGAGCATTTATGAGCTTATAGAAATACACACAACAGGGCACACCCTTACAAAGCTGCCAGGCCTTAGAGGCTGGGTTTACCCACAAACATGAGCTCTCACCAAATCTTGCTCCTCAGGGAGCTGTTGGCCGCCTTGATGAAGCTGAGATTCAATTCAAGGCGAGTTCTGAAAAAGGACTTAAATTTTGAAGATACCCACACACGCTTGGCCCCCTCTGTCTCCAGGGTGAACAATTTCCAGGGCAGCAATTCTGCATTCCTTGAAGAGGGCTTCACGGCCTTTGTTGCCACCACCAAGAAGGCGGCGAGGCCATCTTCAGCAGCCCGGTGAAATCATGAAGCTGGAAGATGTTGTGCACGCAGGAATTTCTTCCTAACAAGGCTCCAGAGCCTCAATGGTGACAGATACTGGAAGACCAGCTAATGCTTGTATAAGCATGACTCTAGTATTAAGCACTGCCAGCCTGATCACTGACTCTGGGTCACGGTAGCACATTTTGAGCATTCAGCTGTTTCAAAAGCGCTGCTTTCACTGCATACAGTATTTTATATTAGCTCAGTCAAAGCTTGAGATAATAGCATCTGTGGGAGAATTTGGGATTGTTTACCAGCATTTGGCATCGGGCCTCTAATTTCTCATTTTCTTTGCTCCGTTTCATCCATTATTCGTACTTCCATAGATGGAAAGGATTCACAGTTTAGGCAGAAAAGGAGAGGGCTCAGAGACCGAGCGTAGCTCAGCTTCTGGGCTTATGGAACTGGCATAACGTTTTGCAGCACAAAAGCTTCTCAATCTTACTGCTCTGGAGGTCAAAGTAGGTTTTCATGGAAATAAACAGAACGTATTTAGCATAAACTTTTGCTCAGCTGAGCTGTCAGACACCTCTGACATCAGTCATCACGAGAATACAACAATTGCGTTTAGGTGCCATTGGGAGTCAAACACAGAAGGGATGAAACGAGCCAGTGAATGATTCAGGGCACCAGGAAGAACTGTAATATACATACGGCCGACACTGCGCTGTGCGTGGCAGACACCACAAACCCCACAGCGACAGCAAGACGAATGCAAATGCGTAAGAAGTAACAGCTCTTTCCACCCACATGGGCTAGAGAAGAATCTCCCTGAAGTAGGAGGAGGTCTGGAGAAACTCCAACTCTGTCCAGGGCCAGTATCCTCATAAATGCAGAGCGGTCTCTCTCTGGTGAGGACAAAACCTAGGAGGCAATGCGGCTCCCTCCCCTCCCTTCAACTACTGCTGACAAACAGTACCAAGCCTGCAAGACCATCAGCTGCAACAGAAGACAGGTTATGTTCCTTCCTTGCAGAAAACCAAGGCAGAGTTTGAAGGAGAATTCAAATCTCCTGGTTCTCACTGCTTTGTTCTAAAGAAGTACGGTCCTTTTGTGGCAGGTATCTAAGGAGAGACAATTACATCCCCTCCTTTTCAAGTAAAACACCCTTGGAGTTTCTGTCTGAAATACCATCTACATTAGAAAATAAATATAGAGGGTCCCAGTGGAATGAAATGGCACACAGCAAAACAAACTAGAAAAAGCCCAGTGTAATTGCTTCCAGGAATCACAATGTGCTAACTACCCTTTCAACTATTAAAAAAAAAAAAACAAACAAAAAACCACCTTAATTTATTAAGTGCCATCTTTGCTACAATGCTTGAGAAGGGGTGTGAACATCTACAACGAAGCCAAGTAAAAGCTCAATAAAAGCAAATGTGTTCTCTAAAAGCCTATGTGGCCAAAGAGAGGGAGGGTGTGACTTTCCCAAGTGCTTGCTTGGGAAGTCCCTCACCACATCCTAAATTTATTGCCCTTTTACTATTAGCCATACACTAGGTTTATGCACTGTTATGTACAAAGCTCTGCTTTCAGCATCAGTTATTCAATTTAGAGGTCACCAGCCACCAATCCTGATCCTACCCCGTTAGCAGTGTTAGTGGAGGACCAAACGAGATACTGGGATGTTCCAGAACAATCCTAATGAAGTCAATGAATGCCAAAGGACGTAACTCTCAATTAGAAACTTCAGGCCCACTTTGCAGCCTTACCAAAACCATAAGGAAGTGACATAACCTAATACACGTTAAGTCTCACTGAATTTATACATCCAGCTTACACTGCCAAGCAGGTTTTGTACTCCTCCTCGATCTTGAAGTCAGTTCACAGCACCGCTGATTAAATTTGCAGTTTGGCTGCAATTAGAAGGGTAGAGAGCAGAGCAAATATACTGGAACCGTCTTAGTAAAAAAAAAAAAAAAAGAGAACAGACATATTACAACAGATACCACAGCCAACTAGGAATTCATTACTATTGAGTCTAGAATTGTATTAGGAAATCAGGACCTCGGTACTGTACACGTACCCACAGTCACACACACAAAAAAATAATTACAAACCATACCTGCAAGGGATGGAACCGAACTGCCGAGATGAAGTGACCTGCCCCAGCAGCAGAGCGCATCTAAGCCAGGCTGCCCTCCCTAATCCCTGCTTGCTGTGCCATGTTACTCAAACAGGAACACGGTCATTGGCTATACAGTCAGAAAGGACACAGAATTTGCTATTTTTGTATTTTATGTAACACTGCAAAAGAACAGATTGCTGGTAAGTATCTTTCCCACTGCCTCACCCTCGTACTGCTGACATCTGGGTTTCTGCTGATACTATAGCTGGCATATGTTTGCTTCGCCAAGGAAATCAAACATTCCCTTCTACATGTCTGAACATGCCAACATGTTAAAATGCAAGAGACCTTGCTCAGAAGAGGATTTGAACACGTTACTTAACATTTAAAATGCTGCGTGCCTTCTAGCGTGACTGAGCACAAATACAACTTCAAGATAAAATACGTAAAGAGCTAAAGCACAAGATACCACCTGGCTCTCCATTAAGGTGGGTACCACGATACCCACACGACGTCTCTAACCCTGCTCTTTAGGTGAAGGGTATGGAGACATTCAGACGTTGTGCAAGCCTTCCTCAAGCTGTGTGACTGATGTTAGCACACAACCCTGCAGTCACACTCGCTCAGATTTCAGCTCGGTCAATGCCTACAGGAGAAAAAGTATTTTACCTCGCTCAGAACAAAGGTAAACAGCTGCTTAAGCACACATTCCCGAGGTGCGAAGGACCGCAGTTCCCTCCCGCCGACTTCAGCTTCTGCCGATGGCTCTCTGCGCATCAGGCTGACCTTCACGCGTGCAGAATGGAGCGGTCCCGGAATGATGTATTGCAGGTGCCGAGTAAGCCCACACAGGAACAAAGACTCACAGATCCAGCCAGGTGCGCGCCTCCTGTCTGGTTTAGTAAAGGAAATACTTCTGCATTTTTCTCCCAAGGGAACGACGCCTGGCTGTGGTCTCTTTCCACATTAAAAGCACACTGGACCATACCCCTCCTAGCAAGTTTTACACGTTAAGCGGAGCAAGTAAACAAAGCCCGGTAAGCGTAAGATTCGTAAAACAATCTTCTGTTCTGGGCTAAAAGAAAAAAAAAAAACAAACCAGTAATCCAAAACCAGACAAAAATGGAAATATGACCTTTCAGGGAATAAATTAAATAAGAGATGTTTTATGCATGAGGTCTTTCTGGGGGGAAGCAGTTTAGTAGCAAGGTAGAAATAGAATGAGATGCAGTAATCACGGGATTGCAAAAACAAGGCCCGTTCTTAGCTATTATAAAATAAAACCAAAGTACCCCCAGCAACTTTTTCTCCAGAATACACAGGCAGACTGCCCAAAGAAAAGACCATGCATTTTTTCAGCTGCTTCTCCAGAAGAATGCTTTAAAGGAATTTGGGATATTTATTTATACAAAGTGCAAGCTCAGAAAGGGCTGAGTTGGTGCCTCTGTGCAAGCCTACTTCTAAAAACAGCACCTCAGTTAATAGCAGCTCAGTGATTAAGAGGAAACAGGTTCTGACGGTCATTACTGAATCATCATGGGGAGTAAATAATGTGAACTTGAATTTCATTCATTTTACAAGGAAGGCTCTGTCACTCTGGAGAAGATGGACAGAGTAAAAATGGAGTAGAATCAGTTCTGATATCGATCGATGGCTAAGTTCAAGTTTCGTTTCTGTAAAGCCTCTGCGTCGCCTCCTCCTTGCCCACCCACGTCAGTACTTGCAAGGAGCCAGCCACCAAATTCCCTCCAGCTCCCGTGAACCCCTGCCTTCCTCACCAACTCTGAGGCAGACACTGTGCTAGACAAAGTCTCCCATTAGATTTCCACAACGGGGCCCCACGGCACTGTCACAGAAAGGCGGCATGGCTTCGCATACAGTAAAGGAATGTGATTTTGTAGCATTTTTAATATAATTCAATTATATTGCGCCGATGCGTGTTAGGAGAAGGGCACACAGCCTCCCTCTGCTGGCTGACACAAAACAACACTGCTGAAATTTGCCTGATCTGTGAAAGAGAGGAGAACCTGGTGGCAAAAGCACATGCAGTGCCAACAAGCTGGTGTTTTACAATTTTCTTGGCCAATGCATGCCCAGTTTATATCAAGTCTGACCATTTCCTTCCTGTGGAAATGGGTCTTTGGAGATTTTTGAAAACAAGTAATTATTTATTACAACAAAAACTTTACAGAGCTCAATACTGCAATCCAAACCAGACATTCTCTCCACCAACAGTCTAAGCAGGTGTCAAACTCCCATTCAAAATTCACGTGAGCTAAACATCCAAATGGAACTCTGCTGTGACAGGACCCACAACACTACAAAAACCCTCTCAGTCCCTCCTTCAGCCCAGCAATTCCCAGGATTTTTCTGTTGAAATCCCCAACTTCTTCAGCACTATTTTTCCAATAATTTGCTTATGGAAAACCATAAACTCTCTCGACTGTTCTCTCAATTGCACAAGCACACGATACCAATACGTATCAAAGTGGGGCCAATATGGAATACAGTTAAAAAACCACATGTGAATGGCACTGCATTGTTTTTATTTTAAGTGTCTTTACACAATGGAAGATGTTGGAATGCAAATTGTTATACATTTTACACAAGATGCACAGACAACATTACTTGCTTCATTTGCCTTATAAAACTGTTTCTGAAGGTTTTCCACTTATTCCTACTCACAGCAACTTTTACAATGGGGTAGAAATTAAACAATTAACAAAATATAAACACCACAGAAAATCCAAAACGGACTTCTGGAATTTTAAAAATACACAAGCCTGATGGACAATACAAGGGGGGGGGTTTTTTTGTTTTGTTTTAATAACACAGAACAGCGAGACAGAGAAGTTGGACTTTGAGTGATTTTAATACCTGAAGAGATACAGAAATATCATGCCTATGGAGGCAAGATGAACAAAACCCATCTTTCTACCTTTTTAATATACATTATTCCTGCCTCTGGAACAAGGACCTGCCTGCAGGATCCCATTTTGCAACTTGAAGCTGGTGGCAGGAAGGGATCACGAGCTGGCACAATACGGAGTTGAAAACTACCGTGCCCATGCAAATTCACGACCACTACTTTTTCTCTCCGTTGTCAATCAAGTGAAACCACTTTTGAAAATTCAATAAGCACGTCATGGAGAATTGAAACACACTAAAATGAATTTGAAAAAGGCCAATTTCTGAATGACTTATAGGTATGAACATCAGTGGCCTGGTTTGTTCACAAATAATTTTATTCTTTTAAATAGAAAAAAGAAGAATCTGTCTAGACTAAAAAAGGTTGGTTATAAAATAGCATAAAAGCATAGGAGCATGTGTCATTATACCGAGGCCTATTTTCCTCTTACTAAAACACACTTAACACAAGATCACAAAATTAAAGATCTGTATTTTAAAAGAGGCATCCTGGTCTCAAAAGTAGCAGATGCTCTGTCAGACAGACAGGATGCCACACAGAAAAAGTCTGAATGAAAAAACAGCAAACAAGAGCTGAACCTGCATAAAAACTGGCTAAGCCAGGCAACTGATTGTCTTAAAAAAATATGAAACAGACTGGAGAAGTTTAGGAGCACAAGTTAAAAATTAACCCTAGATGTTTTATCTCCTAACATAACTTAGCCATAACGTAACAGTCACTGAATTTATTTGTAAATGGAGGCCATCCCTAGGACTGCAGAGGAACAAATGTTACCACGTTTTCAGAGAGGATCAGAGACAGCACATTCAGTAGCTGAATCCGTATTTCACTCTACATACTGTAAGTCACTCCTAATTAGGCATCAGCGCAAACCATTGTACCTGTCAGTGTACCATCACAGATAGTAGCAGCAGCAGTGTCGGCGACAGACTCAGAGTCTGTCTTCTCCGCGGTCTGTGGTTCTTCCTCCTGTATTCTTCTCTGCGTAGTTAGCAAAATTACTTGAATTTAGTTCCATACGTGTATTTGTGCCTCATGTCAAATTGAAAACACACACTTGGCATTTCTGAGAAAAGCAAAGATTAATCTTCACTTCAGAAGATTACTAGCTGGGAAAGAATTTTAGCATAAAAAGAGTACATTTCACTTGCATTTAACACTGTATTAACTGGAAGCTGTTGTACCAGTACAGATCAGCTTTTAATTGCTATACAATGAAGTTTCTCGAATCCAATCATGACAGTAAGATATTATTTCAGCACTTGGTACATCACACTGTACAATATAAAGAAAAGGGCAACATCTTAAAAAAACCAAAACCAAAACCTAACCGAAAACACCACAACCAGACTTCCTATTTTTCACTATTTCAAGTCAGGTGGATTTGCTACACTTGGGGGACTAGTCCCTAAAATTAAAGTGCTTTTCAGAGCATTGGCATCCAAAATCTTGAACATGAGAGACAACTACAAGTAAAATCTGTTGTCGCTATACATAACATATAGCAGCAGTACAGACATCAACACATGTACTCAATTAAGTGTCTGATTTTTGATACTATCTTGAGCACCACACAATTTAACAGTGCATAGTACCTCCTACCTCCAGTGTACAATCAAATGCTTTAGATTCATTGAGGATTGTTGCAGGTGGTTCTGGACGCCTTGTCTGCATGATCTTCTGTTTGGGATTTTTTATTTCATCTTCCTCTTCTGTCTCGCTTTCACAGACATGGACGACTACACTAGGAGTTGATTCTGTTCCCGCATGAAGCTCGTACTTTTCCCCTGAAGAGCAGCAAACAAAAACGATGCTAAGAACGTCCCCAAGGAAAAGCATTAAGCCACTTTATGTCAAAAACTCCTTACTATCTGCAATAACACAACCAAATATTCATTTATTCCCATCTCACCTTTAATTTGCTCAACTTCCACACTTCACCAGGCTTGTTAAATGTTTTAAAACAGTGCCTGTATCTGTTACGCTGTACTTTGAATAAAATCAACCTTTTAATTGATATTTAAAAGGAAGGGATGGAAGGATGTAAAAAACTATCGTGAAACACTGAAGACGTCAGAATACAAGCAGCATACAATTTTTTAAGTGACACCATTTACGCTGTACATTTATGACACTTGTAAACGAAAAGCTACAAAAACATTTGAAAACGTTAAGCCTTCCGATTCCCTGTTTTCCACAGAAAGCAAACAGCATTTCTCCTAGGAAGGCTCATAAAGAAGTTTGATGATTAAACACAAAAAGTACGTATTAGCATCCTTAATAACTGGAGCTGTCCATCTGCCAGAGACTGAACTTCTCACTCTTGTTTGTGACTTAATGCTGACACTATGACAAAATTCAGCAAATGGATGTGAGGGAGCTAGTACCACACAATCCAGTTCTGTGCTGTACTTTCAATCAATTAACGGATTAAGTAAAAAAAGCGATGGATCGTTTTATTCAAGTAAGAAACATCATGTAAGAGCCTCAGTTCCTTCACACAGAAAGAAAGGTAAGTAGATAAATTCCCTCGATAATTGTTGTTGAAGTTAAGTAACACAACAAAAGCAGGTAGATATTCCTACCTGGTCCCAATTTGGAGACAGCACAAAGCAAGTCATAGTTTATCAGAGGAGTTGCATCTTCACTCTGTTTCCATCCAACTGGTGGAGACGCAGGTGGTGATATCAGGAACTGTTTAACAGGTTGTGGAGGAAGGAGGTAGGACTTGTCACCTATTTCACTGGATACCTGTACCTGAAGACAAAAGCCAGGTGATACAGAGCACGAGGGCAAATATTAATTCTCTTTTTATTTAGTCTCCTTCCCCAATAATGCATGCCCATTCTCTGCGTTAGCAATGCTTAATTCAGCCTAGCTTTAAAAGTAAAAGTAGCACAGCTTTTCTCAGTTCTCTTGGTACGACACCTCGGAGAAATGCTGCAGTTAAGAAATTGGCCTATATAAGTGTTGACAATGCAGCTGTGTATGACACATGCAAGCTGCTAACCCAACAAGAAGAATATGCCTGTAAAGCACCTATTCTAAAGAGACCTTTGGACCCGCTTATCTTCTTTCGGGTCATTTCTGTTTATGTATGGGGGAAGGTGGTTTGTGTCACTACACAGCAACTGTTCCACACCAATTACAACTCTGTAAGCTCAAACTGCAAAGCAAAACTGTCCCCTAAAGCACGAATTTCTCAATGAGTGAAAGTAATACATCTCAGCGTAGAGGAATGAGGTTGAAGGTAACTTCAGATATTTATCACAAATGTAACTCGTGGGCACATGTGGAATAAAGAAGAAACAGGGACACGTACAACACC
>VYZV01025250.1:1469-14006 GCA_013401275.1 Pandion haliaetus
TGAGTTAGTACAAAGTAGGAGGTGCTGCGCTCCAAAGCGACAAATGTGTATCATTCTGCTCTGCAGACATGGGGCTTCCGTATGCCATGCCTAAGCCACTTGTATTGCAAAGGTTTGTACGTAGATGTTTGATGTTAAATGAATTGCAACAGAGATGATGAATTAGAATTGTGTGTTACAGCAATTAAACTTCCTCTGTGCTTTTACCAGTCCCTTACTGAATACCGACATGAGTTGGGAGATCTCTGCAGTGTTGGCTCAATCAGGATTTCCCAAAGTTCCTTCAGACCGTAATCAAACACATTCAGATGTGCATGCTTATAAAATGGTTTATAGTCACAATACAGGAATATATTCTATACTGATAACCTATATAGAGACAGACAGCAGAAAGCTGTATGAGTGCAAGACATGCTTTTTGAAGTGATGTTTACATTGCACTTGGGGATCAGTTGCCAAATAAAGCTATTTCAGTAGAATTATATTGTTATTTGTGATGCTATTTGCTATAAAGGATTAAAGGTTAGGCTTATTATTATTTAAACTATCAATCTTATTTCTGGTATGAGGGATCCTAAGGGGACATTTTGCACACTTGGAGGAGCCTGTGATGAAGAGAAGCCAAGAGTATCTTTTATTTCTATAATTAGAAGAACATTAGCAGCCTTGATCTGTCTTTAGAAGAGACAATATAAAATATACAGTACTAGAGCTTTGGTCACCCACACACACATACACCCAGTACTGGTGGCTCCACCTCATGTAGCTCTTAATCTAATTTTCCTAGCTGCATTTCCCAATACATACGAAAGATTTATAAACTGGGACAAACTTCATACAATTAAACTTTGTACTATCAGCACCCAAAAGAAGTGTTTTCCTTGCTCATAAAGGAAAACCCATCTGTGCTGTATCTCTGTACTTCATGAAGGACATACCATGGACCTATAATATATATAGTGTGTATGAAAGGTGTTACATTACATGTACAGTATTTGCAGTTTGGCCCTGCATGGGCTACAGAAAAAAACAAATATTGGCTAACTGTGTTTGAATCCCTATCGTGCTCAGCAAGTCAACCATCAAGGGGATTCAGGACAGGTTGCTGAAGGGGGCAAACCCAGCTGGCATTTTCACAGTATAAGGCCACCAGCTACTGTGGCATGTTCTTCAGGCTTGGCTGGCAAGCAAGTAATCTCCATTGGTAACCTCATATTAAGCAGTAGATGGGTAAATTGGCAGAGGATGTGACACTAAGAGAAAGTTGAGCATACAAAAAAAGAATACGGGTGAGACTGGAAGTTTCTGTAAAGCTCTGTGGCAAGCCTCTGCCTGCGGTGAACACTAGTGAGAAGAACTGGATGTCATGCCCTGGAGTTTTCTCAAGAGTCCAGCAAACTTGGAAGAGAGCAGGAAAAGAGGAATAACTCCACAGATACTCAAAGTACTGATGGTGATGCTATTCAGTGGCTTTAAAGTTGGTGATAACTCCAAGCTCAGATTTTTAGTGCTTAATGTGCTAAAGAACAAAATGGACCAGGGGAAGATCTAAGAAGGCTCCCAAGTAAAGTGGTGAGTTACTGCTTGAAACCTGACTAGCATCTAAAAAGATGAAGCTGGGAAGTGTTTGCTCTGTAACTTACAGGTAGTAATAAATTACAATTATGGAAGATGTGTTGTTTTAATTCCTCTTGACTGTACTTAAACAGTGTTGGTTCTCAATAGGATGGAAGACAATGATTTATCACTAGACTGAGATTGCTAATAAAAGACAAAATGATCATGACTTCTACTAGATCTAAGTAAAAAAAAAATCCAAATATGTAAACAGAACATGCTTGATGCGCAAAACTGGGGGGGAATATCTACATTCTTCTACATTAAAAAAAAGCAGTGAGCTTTTAAAAAAAAAAAAAGGGGAAAACCCATAATTGCATAATGAAAAAGGGAATAAAATCTGGCAACATTCCCCGTATTGAGCCATACTCAACTGAATCCATAAATTAAACATTAACTAATCTAACTAATGGAACGAAAAGGAAGCAAATGCTATTTGATGTATATTAGCTTTTCTTAGAAGGTCTGCCTCTCCCATCAGTCAAAGACCTCTGACCCCCCTTACCACAAATTCAACCCATCATTAAAAACTGTCACTGAGATTTCCTTTGCTCAAGCAATCTGGCAAGCAGTAAGACACTGCTGGCAACACAGCATCCTCTTTATCCAACAGCTCCATCTCATCCTCATATGCTGTATTTCATGTTCTATAGTTGGCTACAGACTACAGATAAAATGTACCCATCTGTAACAGTCGATTTAATACTGCATCCAGCATAAGAACTCAAGCCAAAAGAGCAAAAAAAACTCCAAGCGTGACCTTCCACTGGGTTGCTGTAGTGAAAGGCAAATGTAAATTCCAGAAAGTTTGAATCTGAGTAGTGAAAAGTAACAGGGGATACAATCCTAATACTGTGTTCATCGATTAAATAAATACTGTCATGTCTGATGCCTTCAGTTTTAAAGGCTTTTACAAAACTGGCTAGATTCCCCACACTAATGAGAGAAGCAGTAAGCCTGCTTAAAGGGCTGGAGGCAGTGTCTGATAAGTAGAGAATTAATTTATCAAAAAGACTTGGAGAAGACTTTATTGTAGCGTAGAAGTTACTAGGATATGAGGTGCTAAAGGGCTCATTAGCCTGATGGAGGAAGAGATGATGAGTTGGCTGCAAGACACCTGTGCTTACAAATTTGGTTGATAAGGGTTGGAATGAAGGCACCAAGATTAGTGGTGCTGTCTACTTCTTGGTATCTTCAGGCACACTGAGCCAGCAGAGGGGAAAAGCCAATGCTCTTCTACCCCCCCTGGATGTAAGTGAGGCACGAGGTTCACTGGCTCTGTTTAGCTGGGAGAACTAAAGTTATTACAGAAATTCACGGACTTCCCAAGGCAAAAGGAAAGAGAATTGATGTTCTTTGTTGCTAAGGTACTGGTTAGTGGTATAGAACCGCTGCAGGGTAGAAAGTTTCAAGGGATAAACATGCTTTTAACACAACATACTCCGTCGTTAGATATACTTTTCAGACTCTGACTTTATACACTTTACTTTCATGTATTCATCTTGTAAGCATTTTTACTAACATCACTTATCTTCAGTCAAACTTGCATTAGGACTTTTAAAATTTCCACTGAACTTGTAAATTATTGCTAACCAAAAATGATTGTCGTAACACAAATGCTCAAATTCAGTAAACTTGAGCCTTTATTCTTCTTTTAATCAATATCTAGATCAGTCCAACCTGCATCTGTAACAAAATAGTTCTTGCGTACCACCACAGTAAGGTTTGCTTATGCTGCATGAATTTCTTTGGTCTGTACTTTCTGTGTTTGGGTGTTTAAGAAGGAGCAAGCATATATGTGTCTCCCCATGATGAACACCAAAGCCAGACAGCACTACGGGACACTTGAAATTTTCAGACCTGTCATGTCTTCCAGTTGAGCAATGTCACTAGGCAGCAGCTGAGACTTGTGATAGTTCCTGTCTAACCTCAAGGGAGAAAACCCTCATGATGAGCCACAGCCAGGGTTTCTGGTGGTTAGGGACTGCAGGACCTGCTGTCTACAGGCAACCTTGTATGGTGGCTGGCTGGCTAATTAGTACCCCTTATTTTTGTTTTAAGTAGTTGCTCCAGGAGAAGCCCTTGGGTATTGCTTTCCCTGGTACCCCTGTGTGCTTTTGTTAGAAACTACCCAGCGAGTTGAGCGGGTGACCCACACAGGGCTGAGGAACACGCATAAGAAGGAAGGAGCGGCCAAAGGAGGCAGTTATGCACCAACCCCAAACCTCTGGTGCTGCTGTGAAATCCCAGGAGATCAGTGTGCTCTGCTGCTGTGGGGGGTTCAGGGCTTGCCCTGTGCTCCCAGTGTGGCTCTGGAGGGACCAAGACCCCTTTGTAGCATGGAGGAGTTGGGATGATGCTCAGCTAATGGGTGGTGGCTCAAAAGAGCAGAGCTCGGGGGAGTCTGGGGCCTATGCCACTTCTAAATAACAGCCTGCACAAGGGAGGAGTGCCTTGGGGTCTGCTGATGGAGGTAAGTGTGGAGGAATGGTCTAACTCTGCCAGTCCTACAAATGAGAGGCCCCAGTGAAGGGGCTGGGAAGGAGTTGTAGTTGCTTTGACTGCCAGAGGTCCCCTTACAGGTAAGGGACCCTGAAACAGTGGTGAACACTAATGCCATGGCCCAATAGCCCTGACAGCTAGACACAGTTACAAACACCCCTGGGCTATCACCTGATGAGCTGGTGGAACATCCTGTTGGTCAAAGTGGGATCTATACATACCAGACTGGGGGAGCATGCAGGAGGAACAACTCCATTAGCAGCATGGCCAAGAATACAGAAAATCCCGTAGTGTGGTTGACCTTGAAAAAAGAAAACTATCCATGCTCTCACCCTGCAGGCTGGGACTTGGAGATCTTCCAGAAAGCCAAGGGAGAGGCCATGGCAGAGTGGGGTGGAAGGTCCTTTGGATATCTGGCACCATGAGGCAAAGACTTGCACAGGGAAAAGGTCAGAACTCAGCTGCTGGAGGAATTGGAGCAAGAAATCAAATCTGTCTGATGCGTAATTTTACTCCCCAAAGAAGGAAATTCCCATACTGCATCAAGTGAACGCTGTTTACTGCTCTCTTCAGGTCTGGATGAAGCCCTACTGCTATAGGATTCATGAGCCTGTTGGTACCTTCAGCAGTAGTTTTAATTGTTGCTCATACCATATGAATAATTTGCTTGTTTTCTAATATATAGTAAATGACTTAGATATTGTATTCTTGGGTTTATATTTTGCAGGGGCAAGAAGTGAAGTTTGTAATAGATACCTGTTCAGTCTGTTAGGGTGTTAACCCCTGTAGCCTGGTCAGCAGGGAGGAGGGATGGACTCTGTGGTAAGCATATGTTCAATTTGTAATAGTGCTGACCCCATCATCTAGTTCCAGGGGTGGAACGTATTGGGCATAAATTGCAGGTGTTTTGTAGCTGAGGGCTGCAGAGGTGCCCTGTGTGGGAGAATGCTGTGCCCTGTGCTGGTCACAGCCAGTGGCAGATAGCACTAACTCCAGTATAAATATCTTCTGCACACCAAAACTTCGGTGAGGGGAGCCTGTGGCAACCATGTGCAAGTGTGCTTAAGAAAGAACAGCGGGGGCAAGGGAGAGGAGAAAGGGAGGGGACACAAAAGAGCCACCTGAGGAGAAATACACATGGAAGGAGACATTGTTCGGGACATGATGGGGCATGTAGTTTTGGAAGGAGGTGCTCCATGCTGGAGCAGATACCCCTCTGAGGAGGCTGCACCCTTGGATGGCATATTGTATCTGACACTGAAGAAAGACTTCCAGTACATGTTACCAAATTGCAAATCTGCTGCCAGGCAAATAATTAGATAATCACCTAACCTATTTTTGAGTTTTCTAGTGAATGTAGCACAGATGGTTTCTTCTCATCCATAATGTTAAAATTAATCTGCGAGGCTAGCATGAATGGAAAGGCTAGAAGAAAAAAGAAAGAGCTGGATCTCACTGTACTCCAGAGCTCACCAGCCTTTTTGTGAGTCCTATATCTTCACAGCAAAACTGAGAGGCTTTCAAGTCAGAAAAGGGGAAAAGGAAGGAAGCAGTAAGGAGAGTTTTTTCTTGGAGAACATTTGAGCTCTTGGCTTTTCTGATTTACATGGGCCACTTATCAAAATATTTTAATGATACCTTTTTTTTTAAATCACCAGCTTTAAAACAGAATTATGAAGCCATGGCCCAAGGGAGATAGAGTTGTAAATGCAGTTTACCGTCATGAAAGAGAATGTGTAAGTATATCAGTTGTCTAAGAGATTAGAGGCAAATCATGACAAAATATCCCAGAAGTGAGCTAAAAAGGTCCAGGCACTTCTCTCAACAATTTTTTAAAGGTCAAAAGAGAACTTAAAAAGAAAGAAAGAAAATTAAAGAAAAAAGAAAATAATTTGTTGTCCATTGTTTGGTACTGAAACATGAGAATTCAACTAGCTCTATGCAAGTGGTTGCACACCAAGCTGTGTCCTTGCAATGGCTCTCTTACAAGTTTCTAAGATGTATTCTGAGTTGTAACATGCTGGAGAAAAATACTGTTCTCACTCTGATCTTTTTTGCATGAACCAAGAGAATGAATGAGCTCTTGAACCCATTTTGAATTGTGGCAGCAGTTCTATTTTATTTTCTTGTTGGCCAGTCTTTGTGGCAGAGAGATGGTGTCAGACATTTATTGGAGGGTTACTTTTTTTTAGAAAGCATGGGTGTTCTTTAAACTTTGTTTCATTAAATATTTCTGTAGCCCTGAATACCTGAATCATTTACAGCCATCCTGAAACACAGGCTCTTAAGCAAGCCGAACAACAACTTGGACTCTTAAAATTACTCTTTACTACAGTCGCAGTCAATTTCCCAATGTTGTTACCGCCCTGTGCCCAAGGACAATACCCAGACCTTGGTTTCCGGACAATGTTTAACTCTCTTATTATCTTGTCTTAACCTGGCCAAATACAAAACAATTAACAACTTCTTCACTTGCTCTGGAGCACGTGGCTAATCCTACAAGCAGATGTGGTTCCCTTGAGCTGCCCTTTCGTGTATGTGCTGTAGGCATTGCTGGGCAACAGTATAATTGAATTATTCAAGGCAAACTGACCTATGCTCCACCATCTCTGTGGACTGTGAGTACAGACAGAAGGTAGGAATGATAGGCAGCTTCCAAGCTATCTGTCCTCTTCAAACTATCTTGTTCAGAAAGGTACTATAAAGGCTGGGAAGAGGAGTACTGGTAACCAATTTTAGAGAGCACTAGAAAGCACAAGAAAATGCCAAATGGATCAGAGCATCCTCTGGCAGGAGGGAGAAGTTGTCCCCTGGAGTGAGATCACAGGGGACACATGGGGGAGTACAGAGCAGAAGCAGGACATGGAATATACTGGGGTTTTATAACAGCTTGCAGCACAGAGAAGAATTGGCAACGAACCGAAGTTAGGCTGGGTTCTTCCCAGCTGGCTAGCCTGGCTCTCAGGGTGCGCTGCGGGGAACAAGTGGTTGTAGAAAATGAGTTTAGTGACTTGCAGCTCTGCTGTGGTAAGGAGGGGCAGGTGGGAGCCATGAGTCTGCATTTCTTTTCTGGATACGTCCTACAGCCTACACGCTGACCTGTGTCTGAGCAAGGGTGTGTCAGGTTTTGACCCTGTTCAGTGTTTAATTTCAGAATCAAATGTTTCCATGGAAAAAATTTCTTACCATATCATGGATCCCACTGAAAAGTTTATCTGTTTTTTTAGCACAACTAAAACAAGTGCTTGTGAGTAGGCTGTCGATTCACTTGAGTTTATATCACTTTCTGAGCAAGGCAGAGGTACTAGTCCTATTCAAATTTTGATGCATAAAGATGATAATCCAGAGTGTCTCTTGTACCTCCAGGAACCTTGACAAAACTCAGGTGTCATCCAGTTCAGAAGCTGTACCTGGTGCATCTTAAATCATCGTCCACCATTCTGGGTGTAAGATCAGATATGGTGGATTCACAGCCATCTCTGTAAGAAGTGTTTGTCATTTCTTGTTTTATAAGGCAAAGTGAATGGCATGGAGGCTGGAACTACAGAGGCTGTGGTTATGGGTCTGTAACTGCGGCAATACTCAGGCTCTGATACAAATTAGTAAATGCTGAGTTTTGTATACTTGCGAGCACTTAATTTCTGTTGAATTTCTCTCTCGATACACAATCGACAGCATACTTCTAAGGCCATTAAGGATTTGCATAACAGTACCAGTAAGTGGGTTTCCTTCTGCTAAGCGGTGGCTGCTGAAGAATGCATTCGGCATCGCTGTTAACAGAGGGGCTCCCAGCAGCGGGGGGCTGCGTGTGTTGGTGGTCAGGCCTGGAAGGAGGAGACCAACGTGGTGGCAGCAACTGCCCCCGACAGAAACTGCTGTGGGCTGCCAGTGTCCCACCAGCCATCCTTCCAAAGAGCTCACTCAGAGCCGAGGCAGGAAAGCAAATTCTCCTCTGGATGAGGTTTTGCAGAGAAAGCTGCATGCTTGACTTGTCTTCTCAAAATCCAGTCGCCTGCAAGGAAAAAGGATTGGTGTGCATTGGAGCCCAGTGACCTTGTGCTGTAATCTGTGTTGTGACAACCCCCACTTTTACGGCCCCTTGCATCTTTTTGTTTTAATTCAGTTTGTGGCTATACCTTTGCCTCCATAGCTGGTAGCAAGAGGAGTGAGATGGGATCAGTGGGTGGGTCTTCCCAGAGCTGGTGGGGCTCCATGCAAGTCCACAGCAGTGCTTGTGCCTGTGCAGTCTGTTGCTGATGAAAGCTGAAGGCTGTAATTGCTGCAAGGCAGGGACTGGGTCTTCCATCTGCAAAGTACGTAGTATGCCACAGAAATAAAAATAGAAAGGAGCAGATGGGACCTCATCATTTCTCTAAACTCCACCTGTGATTTATACTTCTTTGGACTTCTAGAGTCAGTGTGGTGGGTTGACCCTGGCTGGGTGTCAGGTGCCCACCAAAGCCACTCTGTCACTCCCCCTCCTCAGATGGACAGGGGAGAGAAAATATAATGAAAAGCTGTGGGTCGAGATAAGTACAGGGAGAGATCACTCACCAATTACCATCATGGACAAAACAGACCCAACTCGGGAAAATTAATTTATTACCAGTCAAAATCAGTGAAGGGCAATGAGAAATATAACCAAATCTTAAAATACCTTCCCCCCACCCATCCCTTCTTCCCAGACTCAACTTCACTCCCAATTTTCTCTACCTCCTTCCCTGCCAATGGCGCAGGGGGACGGGGAATGGGGGTTGTGGTCAGTTCATCACACATTGTTTCTGCTGCTTCATCCTCCTCAGGGGCAGGACTCATCACGCTCTTCCCCTGCTCCCCCTCCCATGGGAGTCAGTCCTCCACAAACTTCTCCAATGTGAGTCCTTCCCACAGGCTGCAGTTCTTCACAAACTGCTCCAGCATGGGTCCTTTCCACAGGCTGCAGTCCTTCAGGCACAGACTGCTCCAGTGTGGGACCCCCGCGGGGCCACAAGTCCTGCCAGAAAACCTGCTCCAGCACAGGCTTCCCACGGGGTCACAGCCTCCTTCGGGCACCCACCTGCTCTGGCGTGGGGTCCTCCACGGGCTGCAGGTGGATATCTGCTCCACCGTGGACCTCCATGGGCTGCAGGGGGACAGCCTGCCTCACCATGGTCTTCCCCACGGGCTGCAAGGGAATCTCTGCCCTGGCGCCTGGAGCACCTCCTCCCCCTCCTTCTTCACTGACCTTGGGGTCTGCAGGGTTGTTTCTTTCACATNTGGGGGAAGCTTCAACCACCTTCCCACAGAACCCCCCCCTGTAGCCCCCCCCCCCCCAAAAAAAAAAAACCTTGCCACACAGACCCAATACAGTTGGTTATAAATCAGGAGTGTGATACAAAGCCTGATGTTTCCTGATCTTTCCCATCAGGCTTTTTGAAGGGAAATTATACAGGAAACTGCTCTGAAGTAATTAGTGTTCACCTTCTCATTCTTCCCTCCTTTTTCTACTGCGGATATCCAGATTAAAGCTATTGATGGGAAACGGTAAGCAAAAGAAGACATGCTGTTAATTTCTCCCTACAGAGATGAGAGCTGTGCTGGGGGATGTTAGAAGCAGCTACAGCCTCCAGCAGCTCCAGGGCCTGGGGTTCCTCCTGCCTGGCTCCTGGACCCTGGTTTGTTGTGCCCATCCCAGGCTGATGGATGCAGCTGCTGCTTTCCCTTTGGCAGGCACAGGACACTGAGGGGGATGGCTACGCAAATGGCCACAGACAAGGTGCTGCCTACAGCTGTGCTTCCTACTTATAGGACTCACAGAAGACCTAAGAACGGACCAGCTGGTCCAGCTTGACGTTTGTAAGCCAATAGCACACACACACACACACGGTTTGGGACAGGTAAAGCCTCTCACACCTGCCAGCAGCCAGCCCCAGGGACACAGGCTATGACCCATGGTCCCGCTCCAGCCACCAGTGCCGAGCCCCTCGCTCGCCTCACTCGCACCGATCCCCCCAGTAGTTGGCACTGACTCCTTGCAGCCTCCGCACATGCTGCGTGGAGAGTAAGAGTACACAGAGAGATGGTGATCAGGCACAAGGCTCAGTCACACAAGTGTACATTACACATGACCAACCCCTTTTATACCCCTTTGTGTCTGATCCTCACTTCGCTCCCTCCTGATCCCCTTCCCCTAATCATTCCTTCCTAAGTTTTGCAAAGTCCCCCTCAAATATCCCAAACCTTCATGTTCCTCTTGTTTGCCCCTTCTTATCAGTTACAAAGTCCAGGTGACACTCTCCAAAGCTGCGCCTGGGGCTCTTTAATAGCCCATCAATCAGTAACTGGAGAGTTCTGGTCTTTGGCATTGTCTCCATTGTCCCTTGTCTACCACGTTTGCATCTGTGTGTCCTTGTTTATCACATCCCCCTTTACTTATTATCCCCCTTGCTTTGAAAAGGTCAGGTCCTTGGTCAGATGACCTTCATGAAGCAGATGCTTTTACCTTCCACGAACAATTACAAGGTGTACATGCAAGGGTTTACTCTGTAACTTGCTTACTTTCTGGTATTAAAGGACAAGGTCTCTCAAGGTTACCAGTGAGATAGTCCAGGCCACATTGTTTGGGATTTTCCTTTGGTCGCTCAAATATTTGTTTAATCAATATGCGTGTTTCATTTTACTAGAATTTTAGTGTCATTTTTTAATATGCATCTTGAAAATACAGTATTTGGCTTATGCATATAATCTAGTCAAAATTATAAATTCAGTGCCAAGTGGGTTTTCTCTTTATGCACAAAAAAATCACCCAAACCTCTGAAAGTTTTATAAGGACAAGCTAAGAACAGAGGTTATATAAAGTTCATACTTAAAGTTTTTTTAATTTAATTTACTATAGTGGCTTTACAAGTAGGGATAAGGCATAGTTAGAAATGTTCCTCCGTGCCAAGTTAGCTTTCATCTTGGAGTTCCTGTTCTGTGCAGATGTATGTATGAAATAAAGAAAAGCCCCAAAGTGACCATATAGGAAAACATTTGAGTACTTTTTAGTGCTATATTTTGATGATAAAATGTGGGATTTGGTAGGAAGCCAAGATAGATGGCAGTAAATAAATTATTCTTAGGGTCAGGTTAGGCATACAGAATTCTGGGTAGAATTTCTTGGTTATTTCCTCTGGAGAATGATACAAGTCCCAAATAATAAAATATGAAGAAGTCAGCTGATGGTAGGAAGTTTAGCTTCTACCCGCATCAGTGCTTGAACACACAGATTTAGGTCCTTCCTCCTAATATTGCTTCCACCACCACCATCAGGGCATTAACTACAGGTAGTAACAATGAGGTTAATGTTAACCTGTGTATCAGTTACACAAGGCAATTCCAGCCTCCTCAATAGCAGCAACTTTGGGAGTGGATTAGGAGGACACTGTGAAAGAAAATAAATGCTCATAGCTTCAGAATTTGGGGCAAATCCAAAGCATTCCATGATCTCCAATATTATCTTTCTTTATAGTGAAATGGATTTTTATTTCTACTGGTTTGCCAGTCAAGAATTGCTAGACGAGTGTGTGAGCCAGCACAGGCAGGACACAGGAGCAACCACAAAACCACGGATGAAATGCCAAGAGTAAATTTATTTTCGTTACCTCGCCAACCGGGGGATCCCTGAAGCAGCACCTAGGCAGAGGCACACGAGCAGGGACTCAGACACCACGGAGCTCGGTCCATGCTAGAGGATCACTGAACCTGCTGGGTTTGCCTATATTTCAGGGGTTCGCGCAGGCATGATTTACCACTGTGCTTTGATCTTTCCCACAGCAGGGCAGGAATCGCAAGCGTGTCCGATAGGGTGCCTCCAAGTGTATCACAGGCCTATGTTATCTAAACACAGATGTTCTACTCGTCCAACACACAAGACCAAACAACAACTAGTGTGATATATGTGGTTTTTGACACCTCAGCTGCAAGTCGCTTGAGCGTGTTTATAATCCTCCTCGCCAATCTTCCGTTATTTTCCCACAACAAGCTACAAGCTTTGCTAAGGAAGCACCGTCACGGGTTTGCTCTCATCCCACTAATCCCAGGGGCAGCCCTGCCTGAGGAGGGGGGGGGTAGGACCACCAGCAGAATGTCACTTTTCCACCATCCGCGACACGCCGGGGACACGCAGGCCAGGCTGTCAGCCCACAGAATTCCCTCAGCTTCGTGTTTTTAAAATCCTTCCGTGCTTTGGCGGGATTGCTCCAGCGCTCCGGGGTTTTTAAGTTGGTGGCGGTGCCTGCGCGGGCGCGGAGAGGCTTGAAGGCAGCACCGCGCCTCTGCAGGGGGGGCGGCTTCCACCCGCGGAACCGGCGGGGATTTCGCCCCCGCCCGCCGCCGTCTGGGCTGGGTCCCTCCGATCTCGGTCCCGCCCGCCGGGAGGGGCGGCTCCAGCCCCGACCC